>JAANYP010007255.1:134019-239001 GCA_020465985.1 Centrapalus pauciflorus
TCAGCTATGAAGTTCGAAGGTCAGGGATGGGTGCAGGCGCATGATCGCGGCGCGACGCGCAGGGGGGCGCGGCGCGACTCGCAGGAAAGCGTAGGCGCGGCGCGAAGTGCAGGGGCTTAGCGGCGCGAGCCGCGGCCTGCTGGGGAAATCCGGTTTGATTCATTTGGGGAGGTTTGGGGTGATTAGTGTGTCGATTTCCTGCGGGATATTGTCGGGTTGAGTTGTTTGGGATTTTGGGTTCCAGTAGGAATTCCGTAAAAGAGTTTCGGGAATCGGTTATCCGTTCGGGGATATGTTTCGGGTTTAGTTTGATTGTGATAAATGCGTTTGACTTAAGTTGTGTGATCACCGAGTTTGTATTGATATGTGAGATCCGTGATGTGTACAGGTGCTAACCGATCGCGTGCCGAGCCGCATTAGAGTTTCGGGTTTCAATCCAGTTTCGGGTAATCGGTGAGTACTCGAGTTCTTTTGCAAATCGCGCGTAGTCTTTTATGAGTCGTGTATATGTGTTGTGATATATTGTGTATGAGACCGAGCTTAGTGCGCAGGTATGATCCGTTCTACCCTATACGTGCTATATGTGTTTGAATTGCAGGTGTCCGCGATATGTGATCGCGCAAGCTGACTGTCCCTAACCAGTCACGAGTTATGAGGCTGTATATATACGGCAGTGATATTGCCAGGTCGCTCCTGTGCCTATTGAGTAGCTAACCGCTGTTGTGTGCGGCCTGTTAGCTGGGGAACGTGGTCCCCTTTTGAGCAGAGATACGTGTTATGCATCGAGTTGCATATATGTGACGAGATATGTGTGTTGTGTATGTTTTATGTGCTTACCTGCAGAGTCTAACCCTCGCGTACTCACGAGCTGTCCAGCTTATGTTTTTCGAGTCTTCTGTGTGTCAGGCAGTCATACCGTGGGGTCACAGCCGCAGCAGCCGAAATAGAGATTGGGACAGTTAGAGTTGCGTGCGTTGACTGTCTCGTTGATATTAGTTTTGGAACTGTTGTATCTGATCTACTTATGTATGTTAACAGTAATCAGTTACGTTTACGTATCAGTGTCAGTTTATGAGACGATGTATGACTTCGTGATAAAGTTTTAATTAGCAGTGTTTTCCGCTAATCCTGTGACATGAGTAACTTGAGATACTTGCGTTATTGCCACCTGTGTATTGTATTGACGTGGCATTTGTGTGAGAATTGTGGGTGTTACAGCTTGGTATCAGAGCTTGTGGTTTCAGTATTGAGTATCAGTGGATGCTTGTGCTCTTACCGTGTTCAGATTCGTGGGATTCTTCCCTGAGACTGAGTTTAGCGGAATTAACTGACCTAGCTTATTGTATAACGCTGGGTGATCGATCTGTCATCTTACCTTTGTGATATGTGCAGATAGTTATGGCAGATCATGGCGAGGGTTCAGGGCCAGAGAGACCAGCGGGAGATGAGTATGTCCGCCGGTCAGAGATGTTATCAGTATTGACCGAGTTCTACAGAGAGAGGGACAGAGAGAGAGAGCAGCAGCGACAGAGAGCTGATCTGCCGCCAGTGACTAGTGTTGAAACAGTGGTTGGGACATCTTCTTCTTCTGTGCGAGGTGGGTCCTTTAAGGACTTTATGGCGGGAGCCCCACCTCAGTTCCGAGGCGGTGGCGAGCCGGGTGCGGCTATGGCTTGGGAGAGAGAGATAGAGGCGGCATTCCGAGTTGCCCATGTCGATCCTCGTGATATGGTCGGCTATGCGGCTTATCAGCTGAAAGGAGGGGCTTCACAGTGGTGGAAGTCAATTGAGTCATCCATGACTACTGCAGCAGCTTATGCTATGACATGGGATCAGTTCTGTGCTATCTTCGAGTTACAGTATATTCCCCGGGATGAGCGCCGGGAGATGGAGCGTCGTTTCTTGCACCTCCAGCAGGGTAGCATGTCGGTTCAGCAGTATGTGGATAGATTTAACGAGTATGCTCAGTTTGCGCCTCAGCACGTGGATACAGAGGTTCGTAAGGCCGATGCCTTTATCGATGGATTGAGGTCTGATATTCGGGAGTTCGTAGGGCTTCACGACACCCCGACGTTTGCGAGAGCCTTGGAGTTGGCTCGTGTCAGAGAGAGAGAGATTGAGAGACAGAGGGGTCAGCCTCCATCCCAGAGACAGAGGATAGGGACGTCTGAGTAGTCCCAGAGTTACTATCGAGAGCCCCAGGATTTTCAGAGAGAGAGACAGCCTGAGCAGCAGCAGGTTCAGGGGCAGGGTTCGGGATTTCGTCGAGACAGAGACAGAGGCAGAGACCGGAGGTCCAGGAGGTCTGGGCAGTATCAGGGGTCGGGGACAGCCAGTCAGAGTCAGGGGCAGACTTCCCGATATAGCGCTCCCAGTCAGAGTCAGAGCAGCGTGGGACAAGGGTCCCAGCCATCCGGGAGTCGGGCAGACAGTTCAGCTGGAGAGAGAGACTGTCCGAGGTGTCGCCGTCGCCATTCTGGTCCTTGTACATCAGAGCAGCCCCGTTGCTACCGCTGTGGTCAGTATGGCCATACATCTTTTACTTGTACTTCGAGGGATTCCCTGTGCTTCCGCTGTGGGAGGCCAGGCCATATAGTCAAAGATTGTCCGGATGCACCGCCTGCGGTACAGAGAGCGAGTACCAGCAGTGCCAGAGCTGAGCCGTCATCTTCGAGCCGTCGAGAGTCAGCGCCTAGGGGTCGAGGTAGAATATTTCAGGCTACGGCAGAGGAGGCCCGCGAGTCTACAGACGTCGTTTCTGGTATGTACATTCTGAACGGGCTTAGTGCTCGTATATTGTTTGATTCTGGAGCAGATCGCTCATATGGGTCTGTTGTATTCTGTGCCTATTTTTCTGTGTCTGCTACTGTTTTATCTGTGCCGTTAGTCGTTGAGAGAGTAGATGGTAGTACTGCTTTAGTGAGTCGGGTATACAGAGATTGTGTCCTTGAGATAGATGCTCACCGGTTTTCGATTGATCTACTGCCGATAGAGATTAGCAGTTTCGACGTGATAGTGGGTATGGACTGGATGACAGCCAGGCAGGTCGATATTCTGTGCGCGAAGAAGATGATCCGGATACCCATTTCAGACAGTGAGACGGTGACAGTATATGGCGAGAGGTGCCGAGGCGAGATCGGTATTGTTTCGATGGCCCAAGCTCAGAGATATGTTGCGAAGGGGTGCGAGACTTTTCTGGCTTATGTTGTTGACGCCAGATTAGAGAAGAAGACCCTAGCGGATATACCCGTAGTTCGAGAGTTCCCTGAGGTATTCCCAGAGGAGTTGCCTGGGTTACCGCCAGATCGTCAGGTCGAGTTCCGCATCGACCTTATCCCTGGAGCGGTGCCTATTGCGAAGACGCCTTATAGGCTGGCACCTACCGAGATGAGAGAGATGATGTCACAGCTTCAGGAATTGCTTGATCGTGGATTTATCCGTCCGAGTTCGTCCCCGTGGGGAGCTCCAGTGCTGTTCGTGAAGAAGAAGGACGGTTCTATGCGGATGTGTATTGACTATCGAGAGTTGAATAAAGTGACGGTGAAGAACCGTTATCCGCTTCCACGTATTGACGATCTGTTCGATCAGCTGCAGGGTTCGAGCTTCTTTTCGAAGATAGATTTGAGATCGGGTTATCATCAGCTGAGAGTTAGAGATGAGGATGTGCCGAAGACTGCGTTTCGGACGAGATACGGCCATTATGAGTTCCTAGTCATGCCCTTCGGACTGACTAACGCACCCGCGACATTCATGGATCTGATGAACAGGGTGTGTAGATCTATGTTGGATCGGTTCGTGATAGTGTTCATCGACGACATCCTGATTTACTCGAGGAGTGCCGAGGACCACGAGCAGCACTTGCGAGAGGTTTTATCTGTGCTGCGAAAGGAGCGACTTTATGCGAAGTTCTCCAAGTGCGAGTTCTGGTTGCGCGAGGTCCAGTTTTTGGGGCATGTTGTGAGCGCCGAGGGTATTTCAGTGGATCCGGCGAAGATAGAGGCCGTGATGAGTTGGGAGCCGCCGAGGACCGTGCCTGAGATTCGTAGCTTTTTGGGCCTAGCCGGGTATTATCGCCGCTTCATTCAGGACTTCTCGAGGATTGCCAGGCCGTTGACGAGATTGACACGGCAGTCCGTTCCTTTCGTGTGGTCTGATGAGCAGGAGTCGGCTTTCAGAGAATTGAAATCCCGGTTATGTCAGGCACCAGTGTTAGCATTGCCCGAGGGTACAGAGGATTTTGTGGTCTACTGTGATGCGTCAGGTACCGGTTTGGGTTGTGTTCTGATGCAGCGAGGCAAGGTGATTGCGTATGCGTCGCGACAGCTGAAGACCTACGAGGAAAATCATACCGTGCATGACCTTGAGTTGGACGCGATAGTGTTCGCGTTGAAGATATGACGTCATTATCTGTACGGTTCGCGATTTGTAGTGTATACCGATCATAAGAGTCTTCAGTATCTGTTCAGTCAGAAAGAGTTGAATATGAGACAGCGGCGCAGCCTTGAGTTATTGAAAGATTATGACTGCGAGATTCAGTACCATCCTGGTAGGGCCAATGTGGTGGCCGATGCGTTGAGCCGTAAGGCGTGTGGCCAGACGGTAGTTTCCCGAGCAGCGAGGCTCGAGGTCACATCGACTCTTGTGGAGAGTCTGAGGCATGCTCAGTTAAAGGGTTTGCGGGCGGAGAATGTGAAAAGAGAGCGGCTTGCGGGACAGCTAGAGGCATTGAGCAGAGATAGCAGAGGTTTGTGGGCGTTTCGTGATCGTGTTTGGGTTCCGAGAGTCGGTAATCTGCGGCAGCTAATTTTAGACGAGTCGCACCGTTCGAGATTGTCTATCTACCCCGGGAGCACCAAAATGTATAGAGATTTGCGCGAGTTCTATTGGTGGCCAGGGATGAAGAGAGATGTGGGCCGATACGTCGAGGAGTGTATGACTTGTCTGCGAGTCAAGGCCGAGCATCAGAAGCCTCACGGGCATTTGCAGCCTTTAGAGATTCCAGAGTGGAAGTGGTATCATATCACGATGGATTTCATCGTCAGACTTCCGCGCACCGTTCGAGGCAATGATATGATCTGGGTGATAGTGGATCGCTTGACGAAGAGTGCTCACTTTCTAGCGGTTCGGGGTACCATCACTATGAATCAGTTAGCTTGGTTATATATCAATGAGATAGTGTCAAGGCACGGCGTTCCGATGTCGATTACGTCTGATAGAGATACGCGGTTTACTTCGAGGTTCTGGCAGAGCTTTCAGCGCGAGTTGGGGACGAGAGTTCGGTTGAGTACAGCGTACAGACCTCAGACAGATGGGCAGACAGAGCGGACGAATCAGACTCTCGAGGATATGCTCCGAGCTTGTGCGATCGATTTCAGTGGTAGTTGGGACGTTCACTTGCCGTTAGTCGAGTTTGCGTACAACAACAGCTACCATTCCTCCATCAAGATGGCTCCATTCGAGGCACTGTATGGGCGTAAGTGTCTAACCCCGATGTGTTGGGGCGAGGTCGGCGAGCGACCTATCAGTGGGCCCGAGTTGCTACAAGAGACGAGCGACAAAGTGGCAGTTATCCGCGAGCATATGAGAGTAGCACAGAGCCGGCAGAAGAGTTATGCCGATCGTCGTCTGACTAAGCTCGAGTTCAGTGTTGGAGACCGTGTTATGCTGAAAGTATCGCCGTGGAAGGGAGTTATCAGATTCAGACATCGAGGTAAGCTGAGTCCGCGGTACATCGGTCCGTTTGAGATCATCGCCAGAGTCCGAGATCAGGCATATAGATTGAGGTTGCCTCCCGAGCTGGCCGGAGTCCACGATACGTTCCATGTGAGTCATCTGAGGAAGTGTTTAGCCAAGGATGATCAGTTTGTGCCGTTATCTGAGATAACCGTGGATAATCACCTAAGATATGTCGAGCAGCCTGAGGCGATCACCGATCGTAAAGTGAAGAGATTGCGAAATAAAGAGATTGCGCTAGTACTCGTTCAGTGGAGGCATCATAAGGGTACTAGTGCCACCTGGGAGCCCGAGGCCGAGATGAGGAGCCGATATCCGCAGCTATTCCCGAGTCCGAGCTAGATTCCGGGACGGAATCTTTTTAAGAGGAGAGGATTTGTAACATCCCGGATTTGAGCCTGGTACGTGGATTTAATTTATTGGCTCATTATTTTAATAATTATTGTGTGTTCCAATTAAATTCCATTTCGTGGATTTAACGTGTCGAAACCGAGTGATACGTGCCTCCGGGTTAATAATTAGCGGATTAATTATCTCCTTGAGATCGTGGATTTAATTGGGTCCTAATGACATAAATTGTGAAAAAGTGATATCGGGTTCGGATTTAATGGGTTCGGGACCGGATGAGAATAGATACGTATATAGAAGCTGCTTCCTTTCATTCTTATCTCCTTACCCTCATTTTAAGTAAAACCTAAGTGTGAAAGTGTGTGTGTTTGTGTGAGCTCCAGCTGAAGAAGCCTACTTCCAATCCCAGAATTGGTTGTGAAATTGTGGAATTCATCTTCACCATCTTCTTCCTTGTGTTCTTGAGGTCTCGAAGGTAAGAACCCTTGATTTTGAGTAGCTAAGTGTTGAGTTATGTTGTGTTGTGTATGGGAATTGGTTTTTCGTAATATATGAGGCTGTTGTATAGTAATTTCGTGTGTTTTTGGGCTGGAAATCGTGTAAAAAGGGGAGAGTTTCCCCTGGTTCAGCTATGAAGTTCGAAGGTCAGGGATGGGTGCAGGCGCATGATCGCGGCGCGACGCGCAGGGGGGCGCGGCGCGACTCGCAGGAAAGCGTAGGCGCGGCGCGAAGTGCAGGGGCTTAGCGGCGCGAGCCGCGGCCTGCTGGGGAAATCCGGTTTGATTCATTTGGGGAGGTTTGGGGTGATTAGTGTGTCGATTTCCTGCGGGATATTGTCGGGTTGAGTTGTTTGGGATTTTGGGTTCCAGTAGGAATTCCGTAAAAGAGTTTCGGGAATCGGTTATCCGTTCGGGGATATGTTTCGGGTTTAGTTTGATTGTGATAAATGCGTTTGACTTAAGTTGTGTGATCACCTAGTTTGTATTGATATGTGAGATCCGTGATGTGTACAGGTGCTAACCGATCGCGTGCCGAGCCGCATTAGAGTTTCGGGTTTCAATCCATTTTCGGGTAATCGGTGAGTACTCGAGTTCTTTTGCAAATCGCGCGTAGTCTTTTATGAGTCGTGTATATGTGTTGTGATATATTGTGTATGAGACCGAGCTTAGTGCGCAGGTATGATCCGTTCTACCCTATACGTGCTATATGTGTTTGAATTGCAGGTGTCCGCGATATGTGATCGCGCAGGCTGACTGTCCCTGACCAGTCACGAGTTATGAGGCTGTATATATACGGCAGTGATATTGCCAGGTCGCTCCTGTGCCTATTGAGTAGCTAACCGCTGCTGTGTGCGGCCTGTTAGCTGGGGAACGTGGTCCCCTTTTGAGCAGAGATACGTGTTATGCATCGAGTTGCATATATGTGACGAGATATGTGTGTTGTGTATGTTTTATGTGCTTACCTGCAGAGTCTAACCCTCGCGTACTCACGAGCTGTCCAGCTTATGTTTTCGAGTCTTCTGTGTGTCAGGCAGTCATACCGTGGGGTCACAGCCACAGCCGCAGCAGCCGAAATAGAGATTGGGACAGTTAGAGTTGCGTGCGTTGACTGTCTCGTTGATATTAGTTTTGGAACTGTTGTATCTGATCTACTTATGTATGTTAACAGTAATCAGTTACGTTTATGTATCAGTGTCAGTTTATGAGACGATGTATGACTTCGTGATAAAGTTTTAATTAGCAGTGTTTTCCGCTAATCCTGTGACATGAATAACTTGAGATACTTGCGTTATTGCCACCTGTGTATTGTATTGACGTGGCATTTGTGTGAGAATTGTGGGTGTTACAGTTAGACGCAATTTTATTAAGTCTTTAGAGACTACTTGTGGTGTCTGAAAGTTAAAAAAAATGTTTTAACTTTTTTAGGGTTTTATTAAAAAAATTTTAGAAAGGAAATGTCCTCCTAAACTAATTTGCATAAATATTTATATCTTTTAATTAGATGTTTATCTGAATTTTAAAAAAAAAAGAAATATGAAAGGGTTTTGTTTTGTCTTGTTTGTGTGATACCTGCGTGAAACCATCCAACTCCCTCATTCAACAAGCCACACCATCTGTGAAACCACCGTATGCTCACCGGCGCGGCAAGAAACTAGGCAACGGTGAACCGCTCTCACCGGTGCATCAGACAACCGCTCAACCTCTCTTCTCTCACCGGTGACCTGCTTTTCGATGCTCACCGGCGCAGCAGGCAACTACGCATCGACCATCGACGCTTCAACTCCGACCTCTCTCATCGTACCTCTCGCCATTTATCCTACCTAATCGATCGATACTCTCAATATCTCTCTCACCGGCGCAAGCAACTAGGCAACGTAATACTCTCTCGGTAAGTCTAATCAATCGATACAGAACCTAATCCGGCAAAGGGCTGCACTCGATTTTTTTTCTCTCTTATTCCAGCGAAGGTATGATATATACACATTTTTATTTGGCCGATATATACATACATTCTTCTGCAAGTGTCAATGCCATATCAATTGTCGAGGAATTATTAATTTTTGGGAATTTATCTTATGACTGCCATGTTCTGTTCACGGTAAATTCGATTATCAGATCTTAAGGGAGATTGCAAGTGTCAACCTCTTAGTATTGTTTGAAACCGGGCACCTTCCATGCTCTTCAAATCATGTGTATGTACTACATTAACACTGGGCATCTAGGTTAATAATACCATGTAGATGTAGTTGAGTTTTTGTGAAATTTTACTTAACATCTCTTATGCTGTTAGCTAATACGTCATGTAAATAGTACAAGGATTGCGTATTTGTGTATGTGAAGGTGAGGTGCCATATTATATTTGAATCTATTGGTTAACAAGTTTTACCAGTGTATGTGTGTGTTGATAGTAAAGTGATGATATTTATTGCTCTATATTATATTTCATTATATTCCAGATGTCTTGTTATTTCCCAAATATCAAGCGGTGTTAGTGTAGCCTGTGTATTGTCAATCAAACATAGTTATATGAATTTCTAGTTTTTTAATTGTATGGCGCCTCCTGTGTTGTGTAAAAGGATCTTAGGTAACCCTATACGGTAGGCGAGAGCAAAATTATTTGTAAGCTGATGAGCATTTACAACATGATGCATGAATCATGCCATGGTCACATGAATGCAGTTGATTTCGAAATGAGATATGGGTTGCGATGATTTTATATATTTTTAAGGTGTCCTTTTTTCGAATTGGTTGGCTTTAAAAATTGCAGATTTGGCTTTTTCCTCGCACCGGGTCAGCATTGCTTTCTTGGTGTAGCATAAACAACCACTATTCACTCTCTGAGGAAATGTATCACGCATTAACCCTCGCTTTTGAAGGAAGTTAATAGTTGGTAAGATTGCTTCAAGACTCAAAGATCCGTAATAGTAGTATTGGTGTCATATTTATTTTTATGGTGTCATATCTAGTTCTATTTGTTTTAAAGTCCACTTATGAAACCATATTTGTTTGTGAAACAACTATGAACTAACTGCAACCTACTAGATATTTTCTACACACACACATGTACACTAAGCAGATTAATTTTAGTTTCTTATGAACACCAGCATAGCAGCAGGTAATGAATAGGGAATAGTGAGAGGTATAGTTCTATATTAAGAAACAAATTAGTGTGATTTGATATATGTGTTCACTTTTGTTTCTTATTATCGGTGCTTTTCTATAATGGGCTATGTTTTTTAGTACGCGTTGACCTTTCAGGATAGACACATTTAAGGTTGAAAGTGAAATAAATAAAAGTAAAGAGGGAACATGCATGTATATCAGTATATGACTATCGACATTTCAATTGGCATGAACTTGATATGCTTGTCATCTTTTTCAAGTGGGTCTATTTGTGTTGGTTTGCTTACGATGTTAAAGTTCTGATGCATCATATCACAATCTTGGCTGTGGATATCTTTGATTTATAGTTACTTCTTGTGAATCGTAATTTAGTTTTTGTTTTGGTGGTTTGCAATTATATTTGGTGATGCTGACGTCTTTTTTGATCTTTTGACACTAGCCTATACGGTCAGGGACTCCTTCAGGCGGTAACAATCGTCCACGTGGATCTGGCCCTCATTGGGGACCCAGAGGTCATCATCCCTCACAGCCAACTGGGTATAACTATCCATCAAGAGGAGGATATCCATCGCAGAATCAACCATATTCCTCACAGGGTTATGGGAATTATCCACAACCTCCACCAAAACACAATTATGGTTGGGAGCAAAGACCAAACATGCAGGGGCCACCTGAACAGTCGGGTTATGATTACTACAGCGGGCAGGGAGGGTATATATATGGCTTAAAGAAAGAGTGCTATATACTAATTTAGTTCATTCTCTTAGCCAATATCAAATGAAAGTTCATTTCTATTTTAAACAAACTTTTGGTACTTTAATGCCCAAAAGTATGAAATATTAATATATGATGAAATATGTTTATATATTTGGTCTTTTCTAAGGATATTAGACTTGTTACAAAAAGTATCGTTAAAATTGGACGTCAAACGAAAGTTTATTGCTATTTTATGCAAAGAATTGTAGTTTAACGAGTAAAAATACAAATTACTATGGGAAGTGTAATATTTATATAGAAATGCTGTTTTTATAAGATTTTTAAGGTGTTGTGAAAGTTCCATCAAAAACCGACTTACTTTGAAAGTTTGTTGTCATATTATGCAGTTTCAGGAAAGTTGATTGCTATTTTGGGCAGATTTTTTGTGAAAAGTGATCGACAGAAGGAGAGCTGTGCATGATAAGCGTCGATTTCGTATGAAAGAAATTACAAGAAGAGGAATTCAATATGCATTTCCAAGATTGTAATTTACTTTTTTGTTGTAGCTTATACATTTGATAATCCTTATTTTGGTTGTAGACATTTGTATACTTGAAATACTTTTTGATCGATATGTTATAAATTTATATTATTTTTGTTAAATTTAATGTGTTTCTTTTGTCTAGAAAATATTGCATTTATGTAATTTAAAACAATAACAAAGTGTTGCAATAGATTGATAATGGTGTTGCATTTACATAATGACAACATATGATAAGTGTTGCATTTGATAAGTAAGGTGTTGCTACAAGTTTGTAACAATAAATTAAAACTGTTACTTTAGAGTATAAAAATTGTTGCATTCAAAAAATGTTGCATTTATAAAATAATGGCAACACATTAAAAAGTGTTGCTTTAGAATATAAAAAGTGTTGCATTTAAAAAGTGTCGCATTTATAAAATAATGGCAACACTTTTGAAAAGTGTTGCATTATCTAGTGAAAGTGTCGCTTTAGACCTAAGACGACGTTGGCTAAGGTGGCACTACATAAAGTGTCGCATTAGGCCTATAACAACACTTTTAAGGCCTAACACAACACTTTTCCCATGTTGCTTTAGGTTCATTTTGTTGTAGTGAGTTTTATCAGTTAAATTTTAAATCTTGTTAGCAAAATAATTAACAAAAATTTTTAACTTTATTTACTACACTTCTACATTTAAATTCAAAATTTTACATTTGAATTTAACTATGATCATTAAGGATAATAATGACACATATTTATTTTAGGTAAATATTAATTAATTAATGAAAAAATTAAAATCAAAATTTAATGTAATTAAGGTAATGTAGTAAATTTGGAAATGAATTAAAAAAATGGCATAGGTATAATTATTGATTTTAATTAAGGTATAATAGACATTTCATAAATAATTATGAGTTGTCATTAATCTGGACCATTGATTTCTTTCCATCTAATGGTCCAGAAACTCCAAGTGATTTTCTTATTATATATAGTATAGATATAGATTCATATGTTTTTTAAAAATAAATTTTAATATAAGTTTGTAGGTTCCAAATTATTTAAATACTTCATCAACTAGCTTATTAATCCATCTATCATATAGAAATATTATAATTAAATATTTTTCTAAAGTTTTTTATAAGCTAAAATTAGAAACTAAAGGTGAGCAAAGAAACTAAAAAATCAAAAAAAAACTCGAACCAAAGAAAAAACTCATTGGTTTGATTTATGTGTTTTTCAAAAGCTGCATTTGAGGTTTGGTGTGGTTTTCATTCAAAAACCAAACTAATATTAGTTGAACAACACTGATACTTGTACATGCAAGTGTATATTAATAATGTATTTATAATTTTATTATATGTTTTGGTCGTCGGTATTCGAACATAGTTAATAAATTAACGTTCTCATTGATGAATGAAAAATCATACTAAAAATAATTATGTTTTAGATATGACAAACTATTTAATAAATAAATTTGGTGGTAATCTAAATATGTTATACATCTTAAGAGATACAAATTCCAAGCTTTGAATAAACATGTGGGCAAATTACTATAATTTACATATTGGTATAAACCATCAAAGACATTTTGCAAAAGAAAAAATTTAATGGTTTACGAGACAGAAAAATTAATAACGAAGTAGTTGAGACACTTTACAGGGATTTGAGAGAAAGAGATGAAAATTATATCGTGTGTTGCTAAAATTCAGTGTCGGCCTTCGGCTGAAGGACATAGTTGTAGCACTAACGATTTTTATGCTCAAACTTTAGAGCTACCTGCTGTAAAGAGATATATACAAAATAAGTCTAAAGACATCCAATTTTAAAAAAGAATTGAGGGGTATTATTGCAACATTTTGGCTTATTGCTTAGCATGCTATAATCAGAGAGTTATATAAATACTTCCTCCGTCCCATTTTAAATGTCCACTAGACAAAAACACACGGTTTAAGAAAAATGGGTAATTATTGTTCTACTTTATACTTAAATGACAACTTTTCCCTTATTTATTTATTTAATCAATTTTTGAAAACATAAATACATTATAAACATAAGGTTATTATTGGAATTTAATACATTATTATAATCCATTTCTTGAAGTGGACAGACAATTTAAAATATAAATATGGACGGAGGGAATACTATAGCAGTAAATTTTGTACTACATAAGAGTAGAGATAGTGTTAGCTGCACAGGCAAAATACCAGGAGTAAGGAAAAGCATGCACTTGCATTCCTAATTGAGATCTAAGAAGACAATGATCTTCATTAGCTGTAGATTCTTTGTTAGTAGAGAGCATAAAACATCTGTAAACCACAAAAATACAGATTCTAAAAATCTTATAAGAATCTTGTGATTTTTCAAAACCTAACCCCAAGTGTTGAGTAAAACCACAAATAAATGAATAAAGTTCTAAAACTTGTGCTAATTTTTTGAAATCCCATTATTCGGTCGTCCACATGGAATAATATTTGGTTTAAACACGTTCATAGATGTCGATGTAATGGTTATTAACATAATTTCAGATTAAGGTGATGTTTGTTTACCTCTTAATGGAACCATTATTAAAGGTCATTTATCCTTGAATGAGCTTCTTAATGGTTCCATTAAGAAGTAAACAAACAACCTCTAAGTTTGAATGAGAAAACGGACTACGTACCAAAAGGAAACTTGAAGAAGAGGATCGCGCATGATGAATCTCGTGAGCACTCATGCCATTTAATGAGATCGACACAATGTAATGTATACTACCAACGGTACTCAAGTAGTCTGCCGTAATGCGGAAACCATCATTTCCAATTGCGGATACCGTTATAATATTAGTAGCAGAGGATTCCAGCATGCGATGAACCAATTCTAGCAACACATTTTAAGCACCAACAAATTAAAGTTAAGTATCAACAATCAGAAGTAATTAATAAAAATTGAAAACAACAATAAACATCACTTAAAACAAATGAGTTTGACCCTAGAAATAAACAACACAAATGAAAGTCAATAATTGTAACATGATTTTATGAATTGGGATTCATAATTTCGGAAAGAAAAAACTATAAAGATGATTTATGAACTTTAATTGATACCAGTCATATTTTGAATGTTTAAAAACAACTTTATAAAATCGTGTGAAAGACACAATTATTAAATATCGAACATGTTCATCAATGAAGATTATCTCAATTGCATAGGTTTCTTTGGTATTCATGAAGACATGCAACTTCCACCGTCGGATAACGTGAACTTTGATCACAAACAAATCATTCATAACATGATCGAAGATCATCAATCAAGGTTATTTGGGAATGCATTGATACTTTAACAGGAACTTAACAATTGAATATCGAAAATCTAAGTTTTGAAATATAGATGAAATTATCACGTCAACTCTGCAATTAATTTTTAATGATGCAAGTTTCACCATGTTGGCAAATCCATCCGGATATATATGGCTATTTAAATTTATAAAGTTTAATTTCTTATCCGAATTGAAAGATATCTAAATAATTTAAATAAGATAGGATGTAAATCTACAATCAGAGATAAGAAATAGGATTACCTTGAACCTTAGTTTGGAGAAGGTAAGCTTAAATCGTCAAATATTAATGAAGAAGGTGATAAGATTTCAACTTCCGTAGTTGGAGATGAAAAGCTTTGATAAGAAGCTAAAAGTAGAAGAACATGATTGAATAATAATAGAACAGAGAGTTTCAAATATAAAAAGTTGAGAACACGGACTTTCAAAACAGAACCTCTAGTCAGACGACTTTTTATATTATAAATTACTTTAAATTACAGTTTACATAGAAATTATAGGATACAAATGTCACATCCTTATTAATCTAAATAGTAGTTTATCTAAGTGATAAGTGACATGTAGTTACTCTTTTAATAGAATAGAAATTGCATCCAATGAAAATAGTAGTTTGGAAGTTGAAACATATCAACAATGACAAAACACATTTGATTTATATGTTTTGTCCTATTAAAAAAATATGATTTGATTGAGGTAATGTATCATCACGTAAAGTTAAAGAAATTAACAAAGAATCTGATTATCTTAGCAATTGAAAATTATTTTGTTAATATAATCAATTATAATGCAATTGAAAGATATAAAAAGATATAACACATAATTTCGTCATTATATTTTATTTAAAAGGCAAACAAATTTTATTACCTTAACAAACAAGATATAAAAAAAAAAAAATAGAAAACTTAATAAAATTTCAAAGAAAATAAGTATTCCTTACCATAACATCAACATAACTTAACTGAAAAATAACGTATTTTTATAAAATATTTTCACATGTACGTTTATGTCAATTATTGATTAGTCGACTTAAATAACAAAAAATATCAAAAACGTTGTGTTATTTTTCACAAATTGTATATATCATTGCATAGTTGATAACGATATACAATTTTTTGTTATTTTTCATTATATCCGTAACTTTTAACCAAATATTTCTCTTTTTATCCATTTCATTGACAGTCGTCCACCTCATTCGAGTAGACAAAGAGCAAAGACATATAGTTCGGCCATTATAGCCACCGGTGATACCCAGGTTTGCTACGACAGATACATCACTCAGCCACAATTGACACCACAGAACCACACCCATCGACAACACACAATTTCGATTAGTATTTCTCTGATATTTGCCCAATTATTTGGATTTCTCTTAGGGGGATTTGGTTCGCAGATTTTTTTCATTGGGATTTGCATTTTGTCAAAGGATTTGCATTATGCAGCATTTGCATTATACAAGATTTTGTCAAAGAATCTGCATTACCTTTTAGGATAAATTTACTAATCTGAAAACGCAAGGTAACTGTGAATTAAAATCTTAAGGGGGAGGCTGAGTTTTTAAATAACAAAGAAGTGAGAGATTTAAGAAATACTGGGATTTTAAATCCTTACTGAAATCTGCGAACCAAACACAAGATTTTAAATGCAAATCCCAGTGAATCTCAGGAAACCCGCGAACCCAACGCCCCCTGGTTTAAGAATTTACTGGAATTTTCATTTAAAATCTTTTGTTTGGTTCGCAGATTTCAGTAAGTATTTAAAATCTTAGGATTTTTTTAAATCTCATTATTCTTTGTTATTCAAAAACTCAGCTTCCCCCTAAAAATTTTGAATCTCAGTTACCTTACATTTTTCAGATTAACAAATTTCTTTTAAAAGATAATGCAGATTCTTTGACAAAATCCTGATAAATAAAAAAGTTGCATAACACAAATCATTTGATAGAATGCAAATCCCAGGAAAAAAAAATCTACGAACCAAATGCCCCCTTAGGTAGCGTTTGGTTAAAGGGTTTACTAGAATTCATGGGATTTACATTTAAAATCATGCGTTTGGTTAACAGATTTCAGTAATGATTTAAAATCTTGAATTTTCTTAAATCTCATCATTCTTTGTTATTTAAAACCCATTCTCCGTTTTAGAACTTGAAATCCTATTTACCTTGCATTATTAAGATTAGCAAATTTCTCTAAAAGATAACATACATTCTTTGACAAAATCTTAATAAATAAAAGGGAGCGAAAAATGAAAACGCAAAAAAAAACATTTATGACACATCTAAACACATTCTCGTCTCTAAAATATGTTTTTCTTAAAAACAATCTTGTTTTCAGTTTTATTAAAAACTTCAAACCAAAAATTCTCGCTTGCTAAACGCACCCTTAATTTTTATTATCGTGATATCAAATACAATACATCTTCTTTATAAACACGACAAGTGATCATGACGAGATGCACGTACAAGGATCACCGAGCAAAAACTTTCCTTTTAGGTGTGTTGAATTATTAACGATTTAAAGTGCACGACGCAAAACAATGGTTTACGCGTATAGCAACCTGAGTTTTGATTGATATAGTGTGTCGTCTTAACGTTCGAGAGGCATTATCTTCATTCTTTAAGTCAGTGTCTTGAATGGTTTAAATTTGTAATCAGCAGTTAATTACCAATAATAATAATATATCTATACCATTAAATAACTACATTTTCTTAATCCATTTTAATAACAAACTGGCTTACTAGCTAATAAAATGGTAAATAAATATAATCTTGTTCTCTATTATTCACATTTATTTTCAGGGCTTTGATATTAATCATTGTATTACTTATGGGCTTTAGCCCAAGCCCAATTAGTACACCTTTGAGTTTCTTATGAACATTTTATTTGTTTTTAATGTTTATTTTTGTAAATGTAAAATCACAAACTCATGTATTTTGCGAATTTTTTTTTCAAAGGCACAAACTTTAGTTACTTTATTTAATAAAATATAATTTATATATGTCCTTATATGTTTATTAGTATAATACTTGTATGATGCTGGGATATTTCAATCAAAAAACATGATCTAAATATCGGATTTAAATTCAAATACAATATTTCCAAACGAATATTTAGATGGTTTAAAAAAATATTTCGAAACATCAAATACTTTTGTGGCATTTAACTGTTTAATTATATACTCGGACCATATCGGTCTAATTAGTTGGATATCATCCGAAACGATTATCTCTGAGAAGTCGACATTAGATTTACAGACTTGGATTTATAGCAATGTTAAATTCCTATAAACAAATAATATGATGGTAAATAATAAAACTTAACTCTGTATCTTTTTTAATAAAAGTTTCAAAGAAGCTAAATTTAAATTTCAATTTCTTCGAATTTCAATCTGCAAACCAAACGTCTCGTAAGTGACACCAGGAAATACATTCAATGCCTGAAATACCTTTTATATTCTTCTTCACTTATAATCGAACGAACGCACATAAGAAAGTACTGCCTCCATTACGTTTGAAGTTTGACACTCCTTCTTCTTTCTTCCTCCACAACCCACTCACAATGTCGGCGCAATCACCTTTTGAGTTTTGATCCTTACCAAAATCGAGGATAGTTATCCTTGTGTCAGCATCATCATTTGAAGGCCGTTGATGGCTCAAAAACAAGAAAAGAAAAGAAAAGATAGTGGCAACGGATTCCTTAATTGATACGGAATCCTCCAATCCTTTGTCTATGACTTGCTCATATACGAAAAGCTCAAGTCACGGTATTCTCTCTCATGTTCTTGACACTTCTAATTCTAAGTGTCGTTTAATTTGGAATCACACATTTTTCTCGTCATTTCTACTTGAGGTTCAAACTTATTTGAGGCATGATCTATGTATAATTCTAGTTTGTTCTATCTTATTGGAAACTCATCACTGAAAGTATTGATGGGAGATTTAATTTTTTTAGTGTTAATGTCTTCTTTTGATGGATTTTCACTGTGACTATGTTTATAAATTGTTGTTGGATTTGTTTACAGTATAGGGCTCGTTTGTTTTTTTATGTGATTAGACGTCTAACGTCTTATTACATCTGTTTAATAAAGAGATGATGTTAAATTTCTATTGACCAAGTTAGAGATTAAAGATAATCAAGATATTAGACATTAAATCAAACATGGCCTAAGGGTGATCAGTTAATGTGAGGATATTTTGATGCTTCATTAGGTTTTGATGTTCTAGAAAATTTATATTATCTATTGTTCAGAAATTTTATAGTTTATTTTAAACTTTTATTTGATATAAAAACAAACAGAATTTAATTATATAAAGGTTAAAATTTGTCACATGAATAAATCAGTCTATTTATTCAGCACACAAACAAATGACAATCATTTATTGATTTCTTGCTTCAAATAGTCTTTTATATACAGACAAAACTTAATGGAAAAAACAAACAAACAACTCCTAAGTTATTAAATACATTATTTTTAGTTAAGGAATGTGATTTGTACATAACACGGTTTTGTCATACAACAATTTAACTAAGTTTGTCTTCTACCTAAAAAAATAAGAATGATATATCATTTTAAATAAAATTATTGTGTACAAAAGGAGTCGAGGGTGAATGATGATGTAGGCCGTTCCATTGATTTTTGAGGTCTTGAAAGAAAATATATTAAAGGGCCTACACATACATACATACATACATACATACATACATAAATAGACACACGCGCGCACACACACACATTTGTGTGTACAAACATACTTTTTGTTATCTTTCCGTCCATAAGTTAAACAAATCAAATATATTATGTTTACGTTGAAAACTTATGAAGTAGGGGCCCTTTGAAATTTTGGGCTCCAAACGGTTGCCTCTTTTGGACGCCTAAGGACCGGTCAAGTGTATTGAATTTGATAAATTTCTGTGGTCCTTTTGCACATGTGAAGGATTTCCATGACAAAGATTCAAAAGTCAATTGCATTATATGTGCCACATGCCATGATTCAACCCTCATCCATGCAATTTTCCATCCACACATTCCACATGTTTTTAATGGTTATTTTGTAACAAAGGATGTGTAAAAATGGTTATTTTGATGATTATCCTTGTTAAAACTTACACGCAAACATATATTTGAACTATGTGAAATATTCATTTAATGATCAACTTATTTATATACGTTTTTGATCATTCACATGATTTATCTTTTGAATATTAATATATAAAGATATGATAGTTTGATAAATAATCATATAATATTGGCTTATACAGATGTCTCTGTGAAAATATTAGAAAAAAGCCTTTTTAATATGCTTTGGACATTTAGAGGTATTCTATATATATATATATATATATATATATATATATATATATATATATATATATATATATATATATATATATATATATATATATATATATATATATAGAATCAGGTTCATCAGCGTACCTATGAGATTCCAGCGTACCCAGCGTACCCTAATGTGAATGATCATTCACATATATTTTTTTTGAATAAACATGTATAAGACAACATTATAAGACTTTTTTTCAAAAGGAGCAACATCATAAATCTTGTGAATGATAAAAAAAGATCATGTGAATGGTCATTCACACCATTCACATTGTGTGAAATGACCATTCACATAAATATGCATTGAGCATTCACATAAGTTTTAAGGACACAGAAAGTGTGAATGTATGTGAAATTCATATATCATGTGTATAACATTAATTTAAACATGGTTATGAGAAAAAAAATTTAAAAAAAGTTTTTTAAGGTTGGTACCTTCGGGTGCACTTGATTTCGAGAGGTACTTTTTTGAACCTGACTATATATATATATATATATATATATATATATATATATATATATATATATATATAAAAGTTTCATGGAGTTCCATATTAGAGTGGAGTCCTGGAGTCCATATTAAATGTACATGTTCATTACAATAAAATATTTTATTTCATGTGTCACATCCTTGCTTTAAAACATGCTTGCTTATCCCAGGAATAATAACAAATGCATAAAGCTAAATAAAATATTACAATAAGTCATGCACTACACGTGCTACAAGGTTACAGTACTAAGTTGCTAAAACATCACAATTTAAATAAAAGCAGCTACCCAGAACCCAATGCATCATAAAGCTATACCACAAGCTGAAAGTGAGCTAAGTCTTCTGGGATGATCAGATAAAAGACCTAAGCAGAAGGTCCAGCTTGTTCTTTACCTTTTCCTGTAAAAATTGTAAGTAGCAACTGTAAGCTAAAGATTAGTGAGTAAACAGATATTCATGAATGCATGTAATATATGAGGCGAAAGTGCCTATAAAGGCTGTTATGCTTGCTTGCTTGCTTGCTTGCTTGTTTGCTTAATACCCAGAAAGAATGCTGCACAATTGAGACATTTCACGCAGAAAGGAGATGTCACCACTAGGGGTTTACCGCTGACAGATGATCAATCTGTGATGCGGGGCTAGCTACCCGCATAATGCTCAAGGGATAGTGGTGAACATCAGAATTGCTTGCTCGCTAAATATAATGCTTATGAGATGCACAAAGAAACGCTAACACAAAGTTTGCTGTATAGTATGCAGAACAATAAACAGATAGCAGATAAATATGCATATTAATAGATCAAATGTAAGATCCGGCTAAGCTGGGCATCACCTGTACCACAGTGTTCGCCTTCACTCACAAAAGTCTATTGAATTCCAAAGAAATCATATAGAAGCAATTTATGTCTCAATTTCATATAAAACATGTAAACAAGAATAACTGTTACTCACAGTACTGAAAATGCTTTGAAATGCTCGGAAATACTTGCTCGGCTTATTTACGCTTTAAATTGCTTTATAATGCTTGCACTTGCTTATCTAGGCTCAATATAGACTGACACTGGCTTTGACTCGCAGCTGGGCTAAACAGCTTATGTATAATATCTGAAGTTTAATATTACAGAACATGTGCTAAATTAATATTGCTAGCTCAATATTCCAACATCTATAAGCCATAACTTCTAGCTAAATATTTTGCTATTTATTTTGCTAATTTATGCGTTGTTCGTAAATTTTATCAATTAGATTCGAAATTTAGGGGTTAGATTCGAACCTCATTCTCGAATCTAGCTCTATTCGAGTTTGTTCTTGGCATTTCGAGTCTGTTCTATACATACTCGAGATTGTTCATAAACTACAGCTTTAAACATGCATTTTCAAGCCTCAAATCCACAAATAAGCTAAGTAATAAGCCTCGGTTTAGTTATATTATACATAATCTACCATATTTTAGCTAAAACTCATATGAAATCAACTTTTAAATCGCCTAAAATGATAAACTCGAAATTGTAGCTTCAAAACCGAAAGTGCAGAAAAAGAAAAGGACGATTCTTACCTCAAAACCGTATGAAATCTCACATGCAATGGTAGATTCGAGTAGTACACTTCGAGACCTTTCCGATGACGTATAGAACTCGAGATTTGGCCGGTCGGTTTGGAAGAAAAGCTAGAGAGAAGTTTCGGGTTCTAGAGAGAGAAGCTCTGGAAAGGAATTTGGCTTGCAAAAATGAGAAAATGAGCTCTCAGCCCCTATTTATACCAAATCTCGAAATTACATCATTTTACGCAAATTGCTCAAAATACTTAAAAATAAAAATGCCAATAAAAGGCAAGGTGTTATATCATGCAAGAATGTAATATATAAATGTTCAAAAGTGTACTACTGTTGAACAATTCACATAATTTGAAGTTGATTACGATAAAAAAGTTATATTTCATGCAAAAATACAATATGCATATGTTCAAAGTGCATCATCAGATCACATGTGTATATTGTTTAAATATTATAATCTTCCATGATATAGAATTTTTTTTTATCGTTATAACTTCAAATGATGTGAACTCGTCAATTGTAATGCAATTTTGAACATGTGTATATTATAATTTTGTATAAAATAAAACATTTTATTGTAATGAACATGTACATTTAATATGGGACTCCAGTTCTCCACTCTAATATGGGACTCCATGGAACCTAACCCTATATATATATATATATATATATATATATATATATCTGTGTGTGTGTGTCAGTATATGTGTGTGTTTTCGAAAGAGTATGATAGCCTATTAGAGTACCAAATGTAGCACCTTTTAAAAAAATTTATATTTATTATAACCATATTTAAATCAATGACAAAAGATTACCTATAAATAATAACACATGTGAATGGACATGTATTATGTGTGAATATGTTATACAAAAGTTTTTTTTAATTATTCATATATGAGGCTGCTAGTAAAAAACTCACATATTCACAACTTTATAGCTCCTTCAAACTCATGTGGACAAGAAAAATTGTATGTGAACATACGTAGTATGGATATACGTTCATAACGGTAGTATTAATGTAAACAAACACTTTTTCATAGAGTTTCAGTGTATCTTTCTGTGATTTTTACCAATTAATCTTGTATCATTAATTTAAACATGATTATTAAAAAAAATTCTAAAATAGTTTTAATAAAGATATTTTTCTTACTACACAAAAATAAAATAATAAATTACTTAGCTAAGAATTGAACCAAGAATAAATAATTCCATAAAACATTGTTTTAACCATTCAACTACAAATTCTTTGTTGTTAAATTTATTGAGTTATATATTTTAATAACAAAGTTACTCTTTGATATACTAACTTAATAAAACATTAGACTTTACTTGGGATAAAAACAAAATCTCTAACTGCAAAGATCAACATAAAATTTTCTTTATCACTATAATGCATTATGATTTTTCTTGTGATGCATTATTAAATTAGTATATTAAAGATGATGTTTGTTATTAAAAGAAATAAACCACTAAATTTAATAGTAAACTAGCTTATTTACCCATTGAAATATGGATATTTTTAATAATTTTATGTTTTTAAAGAGTTTAATATATTAAGATTTATTATGAGAAAATCAATGTGTTTTCATTTTTTTTTTGTGTTGTCGTCCCTCGATATTATTTTTTTCAGAAAAATTGTCAAGTTAATTTTTTTAGTTTAGTGAAATTTGACTATAAGAACCCGATTTTTCAATTTTTAAAAGCTCAGTCTACCAATTATAACCTGACTCTGATAGACAAATTTCACAAAACCAAGAAAGAAATTAACATGAAAATTTTTTGAAAAAAAAATTAACTTGAATATTTTTTAGAAAAAAAATTAACTTGAATATTTTTTGAAAAAAAAAACATGGAGAGACTAAAAAACAAAAACCGTGAACACTTGTTGATTTTTCGTCGTAATAAACCCTAAAAAATTTTAAAATAATTTTAAATAAAATTTTCTACTAAAAATAGTTTTCAAAATTAATATTGCTATATTTAATATTTAATGTGTTTCCTTTATTGCATTTCATGAATTAAATAGGAAAGTATTCAAAATATATATTTCTTATTAATAATAGATAAATTAGTAAATGGAATATTAATTATGGAAAAAAGGCGGGAAAATGAAAGTTTAATGCGATGAGGAAGCGACATGTATACTGAAATGTTTTCTTTTATTAATATCTTACATATACTAAGAAGAACATTTTCATTCCTAAGGCACACACGTGGACCCCAAACAGTCCACAACTATTCTAATTATTTGTTTGTTTTTTTTTTTTTTTTTTATATATATATATATATATATATATATATATATATATATATATATATATATATATATATATATATATATATATATATATATATATATATACATACCTACTATTGTTGTACTAAATAAAAAGACCCTTGGGTACACGGGTAAAGGAACACACCAAAAAGTGAAGTACTACTTTCTATTATATATGCAAAAATATTGTTTTCCAGAATCGCCCAAACACAACTGCAGTCTCAGTTTGTACATGGTGCATTGAGAGTTAAAGTTAGACCATATACAAACAACCACTTTAGTCCAGAAGTCAAAGCAGGTACTACTTTCTATTATGCAAGTATTGTTTTCCAGATCAATTCTTCAAGAAAGTCATACACAATTGCATTCTCAGTTTGTACATAGTAGGGGTGAGCGATGGATACCATTTTCCGAACCCGAACCGGTACCGGTACCGACCGATACTGAATTAATATATTTGGTTCGGTATTCGGTTTTTAAAGTAGCTAAAATTCGGTATTCGGTACTCTCGGTTCGGTATTCGTTTTTTAAATTAGCAAAAATTCGGTATTCGGAACCGAATCGGCACCATATAAAATTATACGGTTGGGTATACGGTTCTTTCAAAACTAATAATTCGGTTTCGGTATTTTCGGGATCGGTACCGGTTCGGTACGGTCCGGTACCGAGTTCACCCCTAGTACATAGTGCATTGAAAGTTATAAAATTAGGTCATACTACATGTGGATACAAACGGTCCAGAACTATTTCCTTCCTTGGGTGTTGTTTTGACTGATGGGGTGTCTTATTATTAGGTTAAAAAAAACAGAGAAATAGGAATACACAGAACGCACGCACATATCTGAAATCCAAAGCTTCACACTATCCATCAGCAGTGATTGGCGATTGGACAACAACCGGCCTTGGTCTTTCACGCTCCGGCCTTCTACCCCTCAGCAGTGGTTGACATTGTTACAACTCATTGGTGATTGGGATGGGTCTTTCACGCTCCGGCCTCTGTGTACGCTCTCTCAACGATCAGTATGTTTTTTTATTTATATATTGCCATACCTGTTGATTTCACACGCAAGTAACCATAACTTTGCACGGTATGGTTTGAAATCCTGTTGACAATTTTCATCACCGATTTATACAGATTATTATATATATACTCTTCTAAACACATATCACGAGAGCACAGACTAATTCTTGAAACTCAGACATCCTTTGATTTTGGGATTCAACGTCTTTCACGTTAGGTTAGAAAAAGAGTTATATTTCCTATCTCAATTGATGTTTGATTGTTACTTTGATGGATTATTAATGTGTTGCTGCTCATTTTCTATGGGTTTCGAGAATTTCATGTTGTAGCGGTCAATCTTATTGTGTTGAGCTTGCATTGCAAACATCTCTCAGGTTGGTTTACAATTTTTCCCTTTTCTTGCCTCTTAACCGTAGAACAATAGTTGCTTGTTGATTTTCTGCCATAACCTTTAAGGTGTTTTCTAAGTGCCATCCTTATAGATTTCAGTTGTATCCTGTATATCTCAAACCTGTAATTTAAGATTTTGTTGATGTTGTCAGATTATTGGAATGAATTTCAATAAGTCACATTGTTAATCTGGTACAAAAGTGATAAAAAAAACAATGCTGCATGTAATTCTTGAGTGTTTAGTTGATTGTATTAGCAATTTGAGACCTTAATTCCAATTTTGAAATCAATGATCAGAAACTTAAATGAATGAAATATGCTGTTGTCCAGATTGTTTCTTTCTGTTTTAACCGAAAGGAATAAGGCCAAGAAGGCCATTTGGCCTTCGGCCATGGAATTGATACATATGTGTGAGTGTGTTCATCATTTAGAACATCAAAGACCCTCTAATTTACTGTGTTTTGCTGCTGAAAATTAAAGAAAAACAGAAAATCAAAGTGCAGTGTAGTGTGCGTGTGTTTGTAAGCATGAAAGAAGATATGAGATTCACCATTTGGTGTAAATATCAAATGTTTGTGGCACAATATAGCAGCAGCCTCTTTCATTCAATTCATGTGTTAAGTTCTAGAATATATTGCAAAAAATCCGAGCCTCATGATTAATGAGGGTCTCGGATGTATGTATGTATGATAACACCAAACAGCAACCAATTTCTATTCCTTTTATGCATATGAGATAAGTCTGTTTTGTTGTTAAAAGAATCGAGACTCACAACTATGTAAGTCACGGGTGTGTTTACCAACTAACAGCTCATAGATGATTAAGTCTAGGATGTATGTAGTGGCTCCTTTTCTTCCATCCCCTATGTGTTAGGTATGCATACAATAGATGAGATCCGAGACTCATCATGGCGACAAGTCTCGGATGTGTGTCCAGCAGCAACCCACAGTCCCACACCATAAATAAACTAAGTTAAAAGGAAGTCTCTCATGTGTTGTGTAATGCAAAACTTCCAAGACTTATACAAAGGCAAGTCTCGGATGTCTTGTGACAAATGGCATCCCCTTTCTTTTAATCATGTGCTGAAACATCAACACTCATCAGCATTTTTACATACATACATATATGAAACTGATTAAATGTGATGTATAGAAGAGGGAACAAACTCAAGGACTTAACAAATTGCTAAGTCTTGAATTTAAAGATCAACAACATAGCAGCCCCTAATTATCAAAATGAATACATAATGGCATCAAAGGAAAGTGGATAAATATATGTGTGTGATTATATATCATTAGATGTCTCGATACGTTTCCCATTTCTGCACTTCATTAACAACATACTCACCCCTTTTTAATTATTCTTCTGTGGCACCCTTGCCACAACAACCACCAATTACAATACACCCAGGATTAATCATCAACATGCAATAACATAATGATCTGACAACCTAAATTTAAGTGCGGAAGCATTAAAAACATAAATAAGTAGTACAACAAGTGTTAAACACCCTACAGTGCTATAAGGTACCAAGTCTAAGTCTACACACCCATACATTTATTACAATCATCCAGAATATATTACAACATTTGTCCCACAACATAATTACCGATTAAATAGCAGATATCTTCCAAATCTTCCAAAATCGACCTAACTAGAAGGTCCAGCAGTAGATTTCCCCTTTCCTGTAAAATAAAAATTAACAACTAAAACGTAAGCGAATGCTTAGTGAATACATAGATTGCGCATATTATAAATATTTATGAAGCCCAAGAGTAACCCCGACGACAAACGTCGTATACTCTCTTCGTACACCAAGTACGGACCAGAGCCGCAGCCCCTTCGAGCCCAAAGCTCGGCATTTACACATACCATCTGAGACAAACGAACGATCGGGGATGACATACTGCCTACCGGACCTGGAGGGATCAGCTCCAGCGTCATATAGCACAGTAACATCAGAGTTAACGATGCGACCCACCGGTCCATCACTAGATGCACAACAATCGAACGGACATGCAACAAGTAAGAATGTGCATCTAAATCTACGCAAGTTAGTAGAAATCCAACCAAACAAGTGAAACAACAGGTCTCAGCAGGCAAAGCTTAACATAAATCAGATATAATCATGCGAAATCTACTGTACTCACAGTGGGTGCGTATTATCTTTAAACCAATATTATCTCTCTTCGGGCTTTCAACCGGATTCCACCAAGTACCCCACTGTGGGTTAAACAACACCACAAGGGACCTGTTATATCAATTACAACAAATTCCTCATATCATTATCCGTTTAATTCATAAAAATCAAGTCTCGTAAGTTTTGCAACGTTTTCCCCCATTTCGGGTCTACATTCAAATTTAACCCATAACTAAGTTTGAAACCCATTTCAAGTTCACAACTTGACCTTTGAATAATTCTTGCCATTTTATGTGTTGTTTATAAGTTCCATTCAAATTATACAAGTTTAGAGAGTACATTTCTCAATTTTAGGCATTAAACTCGAATTTAATGGGTTAGATTCGAAATCAAGCATCAGATTCGAACCTTGTACATCAGATTCGAACCTAGTACATCAGATTCGAACCTCCCCTTGTCAGATTCGAATACTCCTTCGAATCTAACATCAGATTCGAATACTCCTTCGAATCTAACATCAGATTCGAACATCACCTTAGAATCTGATGGTACACCTTCGAATCTAGCACCAAACTCGAGTTTGTTCTTATATTTCGACTCTGTTCTTGACATATTCGAGTCTGTTCATCATTTCAACTTAAATCCTTCATTTCTAAGGCCTAAAATCAGTGTTATATCAAGTATGATGCATATATTCGATTCTACTATGCATATAGTATCATAATCCATCAACATTTCAAGCAAAACAAGCTTAAATTTGCATAAAATGACAGATTCGAAAATTGTGTTCTTTAAAACCGAAACCAAAATCTTAAAAAGGTCGATTCTTACCTCAATTCGTATGAAATCTGAAATCCGTTTGTAGATTGCTGTTGTACTCCTCGATATCTTTCCGATGACGTATAATTCTCGAAAATCCGACGGTCGGTTTGTGATTTATCTTAGAGAGATGTAGAGAGAAAATTTCTAGAGAGATAGAGTAGAGAGAGAGTGTAAACTAGAAAATGAAGCCTATTGCCCTTTATATACTACTTTCGTCATTTTGCACATTTCACCACTCGACTTAACCGGTTTCATAAAATACTGATTTAATCTTAGATATATCATAAATAGCTTTTAAATTCATAATAATCCACAAAATTGATTCTGAATTCAATTTTCTCAAAATAGCAACAAACTTTGCTAAAAATCCAATATGCATAATAATCGCCCAAATTCAACTTAAATACATAACTTTCCACCTAATTAATCAAAATACATCAAAATAAGTCCGAGGATGTTACAGCATGGGCTCCACCACGCTCAACTTCGTCCTCGAAGTTACTCGGACTCAAACAACTTCGGATACTTTCTTAACATTTCCGACTTAGCTTCCCACGTATGATTTGCTCCTTTATGATGCTTCCAGCGTATAAGCACCATTTCTATCTCCTTGCTCCTTAATTTCTTCAACTTAGTATCCAGTACACACTCCGGCTCTTCAACATACCGGAGCCTTTCATCAACTTGTAGTTCAGTATGGTCGGCCCAATCCTCGTTTCCAGTGTTAAACGATTTTCGAAGATTCCCAACGTGAAATACTGGATGTACGCCCGACATCCCTTCAGGCAATTCTAATCGATATGACTGATTTCCAACTTTTTCAACAATCTTAAAGGGTCCGACAAATCTCGGAGCCAATTTGCCCCTCTTAACAAAACGAGTAACACCCCTCATGGGTGATACTTTCAAATAGACCCAGTCATTCACTTCAAAATTGATCGGCTTGTGCCTCCGATCATAGTAGCTTTTCTGACGATCCTGGGCCGCCTTCATGTTCTGCCTAATCAACTGTATCTTCTCGTTTGTTTCCTGAAGCAAGGCCGGCCCAGCGATTGGTGTTTCACCCGTTTCTCTCCAACATGTAGGAGTCCTACATTTCCTTCCATACAAAGCCTCGAACGGAGCTTTCTTGATCGTAGCGTGGTAACTGTTGTTATACGAAAATTCTATGAGTGGCAGATGATCGTCCCAATTGCCACCGAGATCTAACACACACGATCTCATCATGTCTTCAAGCGTTAAGATGGTCCGCTCACTCTGACCATCAGTTTGCGGGCGGTAAGCTGTACTCATTGCTATCCTTGTCCCTAACCCTTCTTGCAAAGCCGACCAAAAATTTGAAGTAAACCGGCTGTCCCGGTCCGATACTATGGACTTAGGCACTCCATGCCTAGAAACAATCTCGTCCATATATATTTTAGCCAACTTTTCTAAAGAGTAACTTTCTCTTATCGGTATAAAATGTGCGGACTTAGTTAATCTATCGACTATCACCCAAACTGCATCATGTTGACGCCTAGTCTTCGGCAGTTTTGTAACAAAATCCATAGTAATGTGCTCCCACTTCCATTCCGGAATGGGAAGCGGTTGCAGACTGCCATAAGGTTGCTGATGCTCGGCCTTTACCAACCGACAAGTTCGGCATCTTTCTACATATTGTCCTATGTCCCTCTTCAATCCCGGCCACCAAAAGTCTGCCTTTAAGTCGTTGTACATCTTTGTGCTCCCGGGATGTACAGAAAACTTAGATTGATGTGCCTCCTCAACGATCACATTTCTCATACCACCATATTTCGGCACCCAAATTCTTCCATAAATTCCTTTCAATCCCGACTCACTTGTTTCCATGTTCTTAACTTGTACTTTAATATCCTCAGCACCAATATTTTCATCTTTCAAGGCTTCTTCCTGAGCGGCCTTGACATCATCAATTATCGTGGAGGTCAGCATTGTAGACGTCATCATATAACAGAAATCTTTAGCATACGCTTTCCGGCTCAAGGCATCGGCTACTACATTAGCCTTCCCGGGGTGATAAAGGATTTCACAATCATAATCCTTTATTAACTCCATTGATCGTCTCTGCCTCATATTGAGCTCCTTCTGACTGAAAATATATTTCAAACTCTTATGGTCCGTGTATAATTGGCACTTAGTCCCGTAAAGATAATGCCTCCATAACTTCAATGCGAATGTTACCGCAGTTAACTCGAGATCATGAGTCGAATAATTCTTCTCATGCTGCTTCAACTGTCTTGAAGCATACGCTATAACCTTTCCACGCTGCATCAATACAGCACCTAATCCCAACCTTGAAGCATCGGTATACACCACGAAGTCCTCATTACCTTCCGGTAAAGCAAGTATCGGTGCTTCACTCAAAGTCTTCTTTAAAACGTCAAACGCCTCTTGCTGCACAGTCTCCCAAACAAAAGGCGCATTCTTCTTCGTTAAAGCAGTCAAAGGAACTGCAACCTTAGAAAAATCTTTGATAAATCTCCGATAGTATCCTGCCAACCCCAGAAAACTTCTAACCTCAGTAGCTGAACACGGCGGCTCCCAGTTCTTTATTGCTTCAACCTTAGCCGGATCTACCGAAATCCCGGCTCCAGAAATTACATGCCCTAAAAACTGTATCTGTTGTAGCCAAAACTCGCACTTTGAGAATTTGGCGTACAACTTTTCTTTCCTTAACAATTCCAACAGTTCTCTCAGATGTTCAGCATGTTCTGCTTCAGACTTAGAATATACCAGTATGTCATCAATAAACACTATCACCGACTTATCCAACATCGGTCTACAAACCCTATTCATCAAGTCCATAAAGACAGCCGGGGCATTGGTTAAACCAAAAGGCATAACCAAGAACTCGTAATGCCCATAACGTGTCCTAAATGCTGTCTTAGGCACATCCTCTTCTCGAACTTTCAGTTGATGGTACCCCGATCTCAGATCAATCTTAGAAAATACACTAGCGCCATGTAACTGATCAAACAAGTCGTCTATCCTTGGCAGAGGATACTTGTTCTTAATCGTCAATTTATTCAGCTCCCGGTAATCTATGCACATCCTCATCGTGCCATCTTTCTTCTTTACAAACAGTACCGGAGCTCCCCACGGCGATGAACTCGGCCGAATGAAGCCCTTGTCCAACAACTCCTGAAGTTGTGTCATCATTTCTTTCATCTCGGTTGGGGCAAGACGATAAGGAGAACGAGCTACCGGTGCAGCTCCGGGGATCAGATCAATTCGAAACTCAACTTGTCTCTCAGGCGGCACGCCAGACAAGTCTTCCGGAAACACATCCGGGAATTGTGAAACAACCGGCACATCGGCCAAAGTTCTCTTCTCTGCCTTAGCATCAATCGCATATGCTAAGTATGCATCACATCCCTTTGCAACAAGCTTTCGAGCTTTTGCAATAGTCAGCAAACACAGATCCCCGCTTCTCCTATCCCCATATATACATATCTCACGCCCCTCCGGGGTAGTTATCTTTATCATTCGGCTCTTACACACTATGTGGGCTTCATTCTCGATCAACCAGTCCATCCCGACTATGACATCAAACTCACTGAATTCTATCGGTATCAAGTCCAAATTGAAGACTACATCTTCAATTACTAACGTGCAGTTACGGTAGACATGATCTACTTTTACTAGAGTGTTGCTAGCAGTTTCTATATCAAGAACAGCAGATAATCTAGATAATGGCATGGCAATTCTTTGTGCAAACATAGTAGAAACAAACGACCTATTGGCACCCGAATCAAATAAAACTCGTGCAGGCATAGAATTAACTATGAACGTACCCGTGACGACCTCCGGATTTTCCCTTGCCTCCTCTGCAGTTATCTGAAAAGCACGAGCAGGTGCCCTCTGTGACTGACCCCGGCGGTTAACTGAACCACCACTCGAACCTCCAGACGAGCGTGTTGATGATGGGACAGCAGCCGTTGGAGCATTCTTTCTACAATTCCTGCTATAGTGACCCCACACCCCACACTTATAGCAAGCATCACCCTTCCTTGGGCAGTCATTCTGAAAATGTCCCTGCTCCCCACAGCAAAAACAAGCACGTCCGTTAGGGCATTTGCCAAAATGCTCCAGGTGACATTTGTTGCAGTATTGTGGTTCGGTGTTGATAGAGTATGCACGAGCACGACCGCGATCAGAAGAACCAGATGGTCGGCGAAAAGACTGCTGTGACGAGTATTGTGAAGACCGGGAAGATCCCGAGTATCCTCCCTCCCTTTGGCGCTTCGGCGGTGATGGCTGTGTCGGATTGGTGGAAGCAGCAGCAGACCCAACAGAGTAGCCTGACATAATCAAAATCTGCTCTACATTTCTGGCAGCCTCAAGTAAGCCAGCAAATGTAGGGTAACGAACATTGCTCATGACCCTCCTAATCTCAATGTCAAGACCAGCCTCAAACCTGGTCACTTTCCTTTCTTCGGTGTCCACCTGATGAGGTGCGAACAGACTTAACCTCGTGAACTCCACAGCATATTGGGACACCGTCTTCGTTCCCTGTACCAGCGCCATAAACCTTGCCTCTAATCTCCGACGCTCATCAATCGGACAGTATTGCTGAGTGAATAAGTCCTTGAACTCAGCCCAAGTCATAACCGAAACTTTCTCTAATGTCAAAGCGTTCACCATGGCATTCCACCACATGATTGCATCATTCGTGAACATCGCAGTTGCATAACGAACCATGTCCTTCTCAGCACAGTCGCTGATTCGGAATGTTCGCTCAGTTGCTGTTATCCATTCCAGTGCAGCAACAGCATCCCCTAAACCGTTAAACTCTACAGCTCCATTTCCTTTAAAATCCTTAAACCGACAACCCCTGGGCTTATTAGATGACCCAGTGTTGTCATCTTGTTCCTCATTGTTACCCTCTTCCTTCTCCTTGTTCTTTCTCTTTTCCTCTCTTCTTTTAGCATCGGCCTCATCTCGAGCCCGAAACTGTTCTTGAATCATTCGATTCTGCTCAGCCATCATGGCTAGCATCATCTCTCTGGCTTCCTCAGGTGTCATTCCTCCAGACATGTTCTGAAAATATAAACATATAACTTGTTTAGTAACATGTCATAAATTTAAAGACACCATTCATTTGTCCCGTATGATAGTCAATTTCTTATAATTACTAGATCATAACCTATCTTAGTTCAGATCATTACTTAGCATCACTACATATCATCACCTAATGTTTGAGATCAAGACCTCACGGACACTTGAATCTCAAACTACTGCTCTGATACCATCTCGTGTGGCACCCTTGCCACAACAACCACCAATTACAATACACCCAGGATTAATCATCAACATGCAATAACATAATGATCTGACAACCTAAATTTAAGTGCGGAAGCATTAAAAACATAAATAAGTAGTACAACAAGTGTTAAACACCCTACGGTGCTATAAGGTACCAAGTCTAAGTCTACACACCCATACATTTATTACAATCATCCAGAATATATTACAACATTTGTCCCACAACATAATTACCGATTAAATAGCAGATATCTTCCAAATCTTCCAAATCGACCTAACTAGAAGGTCCAGCAGTAGATTTCCCCTTTCCTGTAAAAATACAACAACTAAAACGTAAGCGAATGCTTAGTGAATACATAGATTGCGCATATTATAAATATTTATGAAGCCCAAGAGTAACCCCGACGACAAACGTCGTATACTCTCTTCGTACACCAAGTACGGACCAGAGCCGCAGCCCCTTCGAGCCCAAAGCTCGGCATTTACACATACCATCTGAGACAAACGAACGATCGGGGATGACATACTGCCTACCGGACCTGGAGGGATCAGCTCCAGCGTCATATAGCACAGTAACATCAGAGTTAACGATGCGACCCACCGGTCCATCACTAGATGCACAACAATCGAACGGACATGCAACAAGTAAGAATGTGCATCTAAATCTACGCAAGTTAGTAGAAATCCAACCAAACAAGTGAAACAACAGGTCTCAGCAGGCAAAGCTTAACATAAATCAGATATAATCATGCGAAATCTACTGTACTCACAGTGGGTGCGTATTATCTTTAAACCGATATTATCTCTCTTCGGGCTTTCAACCGGATTCCACCAAGTACCCCACTGTGGGTTAAACAACACCACAAGGGACCTGTTATATCAATTACAACAAATTCCTCATATCATTATCCGTTTAATTCATAAAAATCAAGTCTCGTAAGTTTTGCAACGTTTTCCCCCATTTCGGGTCTACATTCAAATTTAACCCATAACTAAGTTTGAAACCCATTTCAAGTTCACAACTTGTCCTTTGAATAATTCTTGCCATTTTATGTGTTGTTTATAAGTTCCATTCAAATTATACAAGTTTAGAGAGTACATTTCTCAATTTTAGGCATTAAACTCGAATTTAATGGGTTAGATTCGAAATCAAGCATCAGATTCGAACCTTGTACATCAGATTCGAACCTAGTACATCAGATTCGAACCTCCCCTTGTCAGATTCGAATACTCCTTCGAATCTAACATCAGATTCGAACATCACCTTAGAATCTGATGGTACACCTTCGAATCTAGCACCAAACTCGAGTTTGTTCTTATATTTCGACTCTGTTCTTGACATATTCGAGTCTGTTCATCATTTCAACTTAAATCCTTCATTTCTAAGGCCTAAAATCAGTGTTATATCAAGTATGATGCATATATTCGATTCTACTATGCATATAGTATCATAATCCATCAACATTTCAAGCAAAACAAGCTTAAATTTGCATAAAATGACAGATTCGAAAATTGTGTTCTTCAAAACCGAAACCAAAATCTTAAAAAGGTCGATTCTTACCTCAATTCGTATGAAATCTGAAATCCGTTTGTAAATTGCTGTTCTACTCCTCGATATCTTTCCGATGACGTATAATTCTCGAAAATCCGACGGTCGGTTTGTGATTTATCTTAGAGAGATGTAGAGAGAAAATTTCTAGAGAGATAGAGTAGAGAGAGAGTGTAAACTAGAAAATGAAGCCTATTGCCCTTTATATACTACTTTCGTCATTTTGCACATTTCACCACTCGACTTAACCGGTTTCATAAAATACTGATTTAATCTTAGATATATCATAAATAGCTTTTAAATTCATAATAATCCACAAAATTGATTCTGAATTCAATTTTCTCAAAATAGCAACAAACTTTGCTAAAAATCCAATATGCATAATAATCGCCCAAATTCAACTTAAATACATAACTTTCCACCTAATTAATCAAAATACATCAAAATAAGTCCGAGGATGTTACATCTTCATACATCAATTCCCATTTCTGCACTTCATTTTAGTATTTGTCTCCATCATTACTTCAATTCATAATTTATTTAATACACATAAATGATCCATTAATATATCATGTCACTATTTACATATTGTTAATGATGACTAATTTTTATATCGGCCTCCTAATTAACTTCACAAATCATGTTCAACTCAAGAATACTTAATGAAAAAAATATATAAAATTAACGTGACCAATTAGATTTGATACATTTTTTTCACTTATCATTATAAATAGATTTATTAAAAATAAAAATAAAATAAATTTTTTAAACCTTAATATAGGATTGGGTTCTGGGAAGAACTCTTCTTACCATAAATAAAAACCCCTTAATTAATACACAAATTTGCTGTAAAAATACATATAAATATATACAAAGAAATGTAACAACAAATTTCCTTAATATCTTCACACTTAAAAATATGGATAAATAGGTTAAAATTTACATTAAAGATGCATGTGGGCTTTGGGCAATTTATGAAGATTCTGCATGTTTAATTAAGCATATACATACGAAAAAGTTGATCACTAAATCTACATGTTTTTAAGCTTTGAACTTGTTTTTACAAGTTCATTTGTTGGTGTGACGAATCTCTGCCACACTGGTTCTGTGCTCATCAAATTTAACTCCTTTAAATCCATCAGTTCCCCATCATACTGCACACCCATATTATGCTCATTGGCCCTCGCATACATATCTGACGTTGACAGTGCTATTGGATCATCAGAATTGGTGACTGGATCAACATTCTTAGAATGAAAATATTGGTCACCAGATAAGTATCAATCTTCTTCTGCAAATGACTGATCGTCATCCTCGTTTTTGCTTGTAAGTCTTCCTTGTGGATCTGCATTGTTTCCCTGACAGTTCCCTTTTCATTATCGCTTGGGTAGTCAATTTCGTGAGCCAAAAACCATGTCTTATCTTCAGTAGGTTGTCTCATATAGCCAACATCACCATCATCGTCGTATTCATCAGAGTCCCAATACCCATGTGGGTAATCAACAGATCCACTCATACCATCACCGACAGTTGCAAAACAAGATACAAGATCAGAAGTGTCTTCTGATCATTCACATAATATAATTTTTAATTATTACCTTTAAGTAAATTGAACTAAACACGTCGATTATATTTTATTATAGATACAGAATTATCACAATTTATCTTACTGTCAATTTCTTGTACAACTCTTAAAACACAAGACATTGTCATGATATCACATTATATGTTACATTCTATTACCAGTTTGATTTAACAAAGATTAAATCTAGAAAAAGAATATTATTATTTCTAAGATAATTAATCTTAAAAGTAAAAAAAAAAATAGTATTATTTCTAAAAATAATCATCTCCCTGAAGATAAAATATAAAAGACTTATTTAATCATCTCCCTTGTGCAAGTTGTCAAAAGTCCTTAGAAGCCGATCTTAGCTGGGTTGTAACATGTCCATCATGCAAGGTTAAATCTGAAGTTGTAGCGGCGTGAGTACCATTTATCATATTTAACACATAATTTACACGATTTATCTTCCCTAATGTGATCATTTTAATCTATTAATTAGATCTAGAATTACAATCTTGATCAATGATGGAAGTGGAAGCGTTCGTGCAACTATATGTACACCAGAGACTGAAAAACTAATATCGTTTACTGCTACACATCTGAAAGAGGCAGAAGAAAAGGTCAAAAAAATCCAACTTTCTTTTCTACTTGAGTGTCATCATATATATCAACTTGCATTAGAAAGCCCCATTAGGCATGCATTAACAGATGCATAATTAACACCTACCTTCTTCTTTTATATAAAATTACTAATAGCCTACATGAAGTGCTTATCATAATCATATATTAAAGATGTCAAAGAACATCTACAATCAATATCAAACACTTAAAGTATATAAAATTAAAAACCTCATGCCCGTTAGTCCCGAAGCTGCACCGCAATCTTTCAACTTAGGTCTAATACTGTAATATAATGTTCAGGTTATGGTGAAACTAATCTAACTATGTGTTACGTATAAACTAAAATTTAAACATGTTCATTCCACTCAATGTATAATTTCTATTCTGATACTAGCCTTTGTTCGTGTTAATTCTAGAATCATATTAGCTGATGTGACAGTGTATTCCACAATTCAACTCGTCTTTCACTTTTTTTGTGATTACACACTTGCATGATTTTCTCTCTTTAAATAGTTGAATCATACTTTTTGTGTTGAAGTATTCAGGTATCGTATGAGAATTATTGAAGCCGTATGTGATAAACAAAATTCTATTTAAATTTCCCTGTTCTTTATTGGTGATCCACATGTTTAAATATACTTTTATGCATTCCCAACATACAGATTAAACAAAATTTGGTTATTCTTAGCATCTACTGCTTTAGTACTTCACTTACTATATGTACTTATTAACTGGATTTATAAATGATTGGAACTGAGGTTGTAGTGTTCAATTTAAACTTCTCTTCCGTTATTAATAAATATATATATTACACGGTGTTTCTGTTCACGATCACATTGCTCTTTCAGTTGACCAGCAAACAATTGTTGCATTCATACGCTCCTATGATGTCACATTTCATGGTGAGACTCAGATGAGAATAAATGTCGTCAAAGTTTACAACTTAGTTCAACTTCTTCCTTCACATTCTGCCGCTGTTCCAAAGTATCAAACTTCTGATTCTGCTTCTACCATCACAACTGACGTGGCAAATGATAAAGGGAAAGACATGTTGCTTAGTCCATCCACACCAGCAAAGCCTGCAAAAAGGTCATTACTTCTTCCAAAAAAAGATTGACAGAATGAGGCTGTTGTTGTTAATTGCTACAAAAACCGAAAAAAGCAATCTTATCGTGAAGAAAGATGTTCCACTTTATAAAGAAGCTGACGACACTCCAACCAAAAAGACCAAGAAATCGTCAGCTTAAACAACTTTACGTATCTCGTCTTTTGGACCATGTTGTCATGAAGATAAACTTTTGATTTTTGAAGCCCAAAACGTTCATCTTTTTGAAGCCAACTTACCTTTTACGTTAATCATCCTTTTGTTCTTCATGTTTGTAAAGTATAACATTCGTGTAAATAAACTATGTTTATGTATCGCTTAAAAAAGAATGATGGGCTTAATATGAACATGATGCATTAATTTAATATCGCTTTTTTTAAGAAGTCAACGCTTCTTGTTTTCTACTTGTTATTTCAAAACAAAGTCTCATTTTAATACAATTTGTGCATTTTTATTGTGAAATTCTATCAACCATTAAGACCACGGGCTGTGCTTCGCACAACCGAAACCATACCTAGTATATAGATATATAGATAGATGGAGTTTTAGCTTAATGGATAAAACTTTGCTTTATAGCCAAGATGTTTTAGGTTTGATTCCTAGCTAAGTACTTAAATAATTTATTATTGTGGATAAACATAAAAACGATGAAATAACTTTGACTGAACGGGTCGGTCAAAAACCAAACCAGTTTGGACCACTACCAGCTCGACCCAAACTGACCATGTGATGCATCAAGTGATCTTGATACGACCTCCTCTTCGCGTAATGCAATTTGCTTTCCTTGCAATGCATTGTAGTTCGACTTGAATCGACCACGTGACGCATCTAGTGATCATTATGCACCATCATATAACTCATGTTTACGTGTTTTATTTATGAATTTGTAATCTGTTGTCGCAAAGATGGCTCCAAAAACATGGGGAAATTTAATTTTTTAATAAATAGTTGTCGCAAAATAGAAAAATGATGTTGCAAAGTTGTCTCAATTTTGCAGCTTAAAGACTAACTTTTCGTGTCGAAGATTTTTCATGACAGTCATCGCAAAGCATAATATAACGGCGATATAGGGGTCTTTTGCAACGACTAATGTTGTCGCAAAAAAACTACCTTTCTTATAGTTTATATACAATAACAAAGACATACTAAGGCCTAATATGAATCATTATACCATATTGTCACATTGTATCAATTACGAATACTTGTTGAGACCCATCTTGAGCCTCTGTAAAATATTGTGTGTGTAGAATCTCTTGTCTTGTTGCAGAAAATCTCATTGACTTTATAGACAAAAATCTGTGGTTTATTCGTCACTAAAATAAATGGTTTTAATGAAATAATAATAATGGTGTACATTGATCAAAAATAAAAAAGAATTTTGATGACAAAATGAAATTTATAATTGGTTTTCTTGTTTTCCATAAAAGTTAGATTTTTATTTGAACCTCTACATGTGCGCGCGCACACACACACGTACACACACGTAAAACTGTTAATAAAATGGTAATTCAATATATAGATGAATAAAGTTTAAAAACTATATTAAAAAAAGTTTACATTTTTAAGAAGGAAAACCTAATTGCATATCATATATTTTCCTTTTCCTTGTTGACGATAGAGCCTCACATTCATAGTCTCTATCCCTTTACAACATGGAATGTTTGCAATTACGACTTACACTTCGTCTTTTCATGTTGAATCATAATTTTAGTGATTGAAAAAGACCATACATTTCATATATTTTATGAAGATTCAAGAACTATGGCCGCTGGTGTATCGTTGACGTTATGAGAATGGTTGTGTTCACCTTCATAGGTCACGATGAGCATTGATGCATCATCCAAGGCCCTTTCAACGTGCTTTCTGGCTGGACAACCTCTAAGACTACTACACTTGTAATAACCCCTGTATTCATATGTAAAAACTAATCAGAATTAATTACGATAATAATCATCAAGTTTATTTAAAAGTTATAGATTCTTTATTAAACAATTATCATCCGAGGAGATAATTCTATTGTGTGGTACCGGTATTATCATGTTTTTTTATTGAAATCATTATTAAAATTCTTGATAAACATAAAGTCAATAGACTCTTCACACCAAAATTATTGTGCTAATAACTCATTTGTTTAATTGTTAGCAAGACAAGTAGTATTAAGAAGTTTGAAGTCTATAAACTAAAAACTCATGATCCACTTTAAAGAATTTATTCAATAAAATTAATCTAATAATGAAGTTATGCATTATTTACTAATTTATGCATCATTTATCATCAATTAGTAAAATAATATAATCAATATAAATTGCATAAATATTGTGATGTCTTTGATTTTCCTAACCCATTATAATTTCAAATTTAGTGTTGAAATAAATTTATTATTAATAAATGTCAATAATTTATTAATAAATTTCTTCTGACCTACTCCACTACAAAACAAATACCAGCATTTCCCTAGTTTTTAAATCAATCATTTAGTGGTGTTGATTTATTAATATATTTAACCAGAAAAAGTTAAGTTCTAAATAAATATTTATAAAAATGAAAGCGACTTCTTAGGACAAATCTACCTATCAGAATTTTGTACCTACAATTTAAGAATTTGTTAAAGGTTTTTGTTATTAAATAACATTTTTTAATATGTTTGATGGTTAAAAAAGAATTATTGTTACTTTTGGCTAATCAATTATTATTTTAATTCATTTTTTACCCTTTTTTTTTAACCCTCAATAACCTTTTATTGTTCCGTTTATTGTGAATTTTTATGGATTTTGTCGTTTTTAGGTAACCAACTCTTATTTTTGTTTATTTATGCCATCTATTATTTATATTTTACTGTTTTCATCACTTAAAAGCTCTTTTTCTTGCGGTTTGAAGTATCCATGAGTCAGAATTATTGATCGAGTTGCTGGTAAAAAATTCTTATTTTTTTTTATTTCGGTGTAGAAATAGATTCAGCCTGTGAAATAAAACATTGAATAATAATAACCAAAGTTCTTATATAAGCTGAATCTACAACTACACACACAAAATAAGATGACGTTTGGATTACATACAGGAATCGCTATGTTTTATAGATTTGATAATAAAATAGAATGAGAGTGACTATCATTACTTGAAAAATGTTATTTGGTATGAGTAATCGGATCGAGTATAAATTCAAAACTACTACATAAATCATAATTTTGTTATTTTGGAATTAGATATGTAGTAAAAAGTTTAACAACGCCGTTATTGTTATTATTATTATTATTATTATTATTATTATTATTATTATTATTATTATTATTATTATTATTATTGTTAATTATTTATTATTATTGTTATAATTATTATTGTTACTTCAATATTTTTATAAAAAAATTAAGAGATTAAAAACAGCTTTACTTATAAAAAAATTAAGACATCCTAAACCTAAGGTTAACGACGGGTTTGAAGGATTTTCATTAAAACTCATATCTTTAAATCAAACATACAAACTATGATTCTCATTTCCTATTTCCATACTCTTAAACCAAACGTACCCTAAGATATTTTACTAACAACTTAATAACTTAATTAGTTTGACTTGAATCCTGACTCGGCTCATGGATAGTTCAAACCGCAAGAAAAAACGTTTTAATGATAAAAAAAACAATAAAAATATAATGAATGGTAAGGGTCAAAAAATATTAGTTGGTTATCTGAAAGGGACAAACCCAATAAAAAAATTCACATAAACGGAGGATAAAAAACTATTGAGGGTCAAAAACAACAAAAAATGGTTAAGAAGGCAACCCATCTTTTGAGGGTCTGACGAAAAAAATATAATGATCAAAACGAGACAAATACAAATATAAAATACAAATTTGACAAAAAAAAAAGGGTTAGTCAATGAATCGATAATTCATTGATTTTACTGTTCAATTTTGAATTTTAAATAGCACTACCTTTTTTTAACATGAATTAAAGTTGGATGATAATAGCATAATCACGAGGTTCAATCGGAGGAATTCGGGTCAGCTCCTAAAAGGTTGGGGGGTGTAAGTATTGGATCGTTGAAGGCGGCAAATATTGCACTACTAGTTAAATGGTGGTGGCGGTTTAAAATCGAAGAAGACGCAATGTGGCTGAAGGTGATAAAATCTTTACATAAGGTGGATGATAATAGCATAATCACGAGGTTCAATCGGAGGAATTCGGGTTTATGGAATAGCATCGTCAAGGCAGGTATGGCACTTTCTCCTTTGAATGTAAATCTTGATGATCTATTTGTTCGTGTTGTGAGAGATGGTTGTCATACAAAATTCTGGTTAGATAAATGGTGGGGTAATCTTCCTCTCAAAAGTATGTTTCCAGAATTATTTGAAATTGAGAGTAATAAGTTCTGCAATATCAGTACGAGAATGAGGTGCAATTCGAATGGTTCAATAAATATGGTTTGGGATTGGACTGATTCAAGTGAAGCTTTGAGACTGAATGACAAAAAAAGAGAGCTGGAGGTTTTATTAAAAGATGTTGTGATTCGAGAGGGCAAAGATGGGTGGAAATGGGAAGGGGATTCGTCTGGGTTATATTCGGTGAAATCTTTAAGAGGAATAATTGAAAGTGCGTCTATTCCTTTCGAAAGTAGCAAATGTTTTTGGAATAATTGGATGCCATCGAGGGTCAATTGCTTTGTTTGGAAGCTTTCATTACGTAGATTGCCAACGAGGAAGAATCTTTGTGTAAGGGGTGTAGTCGTTCCATCGGTACTATGCCCATTCTGTAACTTGGAGGAGGAGTCCGAAGATCATTTATTTTACTCTTGTCCCATAAGCAAGGGGTTATGGGAATGGTTAATAGAATGGTGTGGAATTGAAGTTTCTTCTCATCAGTCTTATGATCAAATGATCGAGATGGTGTTAGCTTGGGGAAAGACAAAGAGGAAAAAGAAGTTCTTGGAAACGGCAATTGGGGGGTTGGTGTGGTTTCTTTGGAAAGCAAGGAACAAATTGATTTTCAATGGTTTGAGACCTTCGGCATCAATGATCAAGGATGAAGTGCAAGCTAATCTATTTACTTGGGTTAAATATAGGGCTAATTGTAAGATGCTTATTTGGTCATTGTGGTGTTCCAATCCTTTTTCTTTATTTTAATGCTCTGTAATTTAGCTAGCTTCTTGCTAGTTTATTTACGATATTAATGACATTTTTGGGTTTCTAGTGTGGGGTGATGACATTGCCGTAGCTCCTTGCTAGTTTCCTCTTTGCCTTTCAAAAAAAAAAAAAAAAATTAAAGTTGACTTTTTTACAATCGTTGACTATGACTTTTTATCTTCAAAACTCTAATAATTGATGAGTGATATTCAATAATCCATTTGATTAAGGAATTTGTTACTTTGTTATAGTTTAAGAAAAGTCTACTTGATTAGAAGACCCACATGTCAAATTACCAAAATACCCCTGGACAGGAGTCAAACTTTCACACTCATGGGGCGACTCCATTGTCCAAAGCTCAAACATTGACCGCACATTTCCCCCCAATTATTTTCGAGATCAATACCCAATCTACTACTCGGTCAACGAGTCACCAAGTCAATACGACTCGCTGAGTTAGCAACCCGGTTTCTCCGAAATCAACAACGATCGAATGAAAAGCGATATAAACATACTAAGAAAACAAAAAAAATTTACCTTGGATGCGGCGAGCCTTTGATCGGCTTTTGACCGTACTTCCTCCACGAGTAATCGTCCGGCGGTATATCTGCCATCTTCATGCTTATCGCCGGTACTCTTATCACCCTCTTCATCCTTGATTTCCTAAGAATTTTCACAAAAATAGCAACCTAGTTTGTTAAATTCCTAGATGGTTGAAAAGCCGAAATTCGAATTGGATTAATTACGAATAGCAACCTACTTTGTTAAAATTCACGATTATAAAAACGTACTTTAAAATTTGTCAGTTATATGACAATCTACTTTGTAATTTTAGGGTCCATTCCTAAAAATAATAACTTTTTTGATTTTTTGTCATTTATAGTAAAATTATTTATATTTTATTACTAATAGCATCAACTTTTGTAGTTTTTATATCAATAACATTAACTTTTGTATTTAAATCATTAAAAGCATTAAGTTTTGATATAATAGTGATACAAAATAAATGTCTCTATAAATGCTAAAAATGCATAAATTTATTTTTATTTTTAACGATTGGCCTTTCATAACTATAACAATGTGTTTTTAATTTTATATAAATCTAGTTTTTTAAGTTTTCACGATTATAACAAAAGTAGATTGCTATTTATCGCAATTAAGGATTTTCATTTTCAGTTACCTTTTCTTTGAACAATGGCAGCGGCCGGAAGAATTAGCGCATTTAGTGTGAGAATCTTCCATTGAATTGCATTTCCTTTTGAACGAAGAAGACGAAAGATTTGGTTGACCGGCAGAGGAAACCTGTGACATATTCGTGATCTGAAACCCAGAAGACATCGACGGCTGCAAACTTTCTGTGTCTCCGGTCAACGACGACATAAAAGACGTCGCCTGAGAAGTGGCGGCAGCAGCAGCAGCAGCAGCAAAATTGATTGTAGTGACCGGAAAATCCTTACGATCAAATGATCCAGATTTTACCAATGGATGATTGATGTGATTCGTCGGCTGAGGGAGCGGTGGAAGTCGCTGTTGTATCGGCGCCGGAGAATACACCTTCTCCACCGACGCAACCGCCGTCTGATTGTTCACACTCGCCGCCACAGAACCCAACGGCGTAGTTTTCTCCGGCGGGTTAGAATTAGAATTAGAATTAGAAACGGGGCCTCGTCTGAACCGGGCATGACCCGTCCGGCTCCGATCGAGTAGAGAAATGAATTTTTTAAACTTATTGACGGCAACATCAGCGACGGCTATATAATCGGTGGTAGTACCAGAGTCAATTGCTCCTCCGGTTGGCGGAGAAGACGAGGAAGACGACGTCGTATTGGATTGATAAGATTTATTCTGTTGGGAATGTGAGGAAAGTAACCTGATGAGATTCTCAACGCTTTGAAGACCGGCGGCCGCCGCTTCTTGGACGGAAATTTCATTTTCTTCCATTTTCGAAATCAAAGGGCCGTTTCTGTAAGCATTCATCAAATCAACCGCCATAACTGATCAAAACAACAACATCCAATCAACAACAAAACCCAGAAGAAATTAGTAAAGTTTGAAAAAGGAGATTTGTGGATCGGAGAGAAAGAGAGAGAAGGGGGGTTTTTGTGATGGTTTTGGTTTGTTCGTCTGTATATGAAATGAATCTGCGGTCAAACTCTCTGACCAATAATGGCATTACTTGTGGAAAATAGCTGGGTGTGAAAAATGTCAAAGTAGACCCGTATTTTAGGTGGGGCCCCATTCATAACCGATGAATCGGGTTTTGATTTTCAAACTTTGAATTACAAAACCCACCCTATGCTTGTAACATAATTTATGGGTTTTAAGACTTTTTACTTTTACTTTTTGGAATATTTATGAAAGATAAAAATTTAGATGTAATTGTACGAAGAACTCGAGACTAAACATAAAAATGATAAACATATTGAAATTGGATTGCATCAAACCGGTATTATCCGGTCTAGTTCTTGATTCAAGGTGATTTTCAAATTTTCGATTCAGTACAATACAACTCATTTTGATTTGTATTTTTTTTTTTGTAGAAGTAAAAAAAATAGCAAAAAATAGTGTAGATACCATATGGTCTAGTTCTTGGCTTTAACTTTTCATAATTTTCAGTTATCGGTACGGTACGATCTAGTCTGCTTTGGAGTTTGGATCATTTCTACTTGACGAAAGGGAACGAACTTAGTTTCGTTTCTAGGTTTATAGATTGGATTTAGTTAGCCTCACACCTTCATTGTTATGTTGTCTTCACTCCTATGACAGTCCTAGTTGAAACTCGTATCCCCCCTCCCCCCCCCCCTCGCTATCTATCGTCAGTTCACCCTTAAGTTGATTAAAGTTGTTAGTATTACAATACTTAGTTCACATTTTGATCTAACCATATGTTTTTTATAATAATAATAATAACATGATTGAAAAGTGTCGAACTATTTTCAATTGGAGGTACTTTTATCAATTATGTAATTGTTTGTTATATATCTATATTCTAGAATTTTATTATTTGTTTCATGATTTTTAAAGTTATGATAACATCTTGTACCGTACATTTGTATAAATTGTTAACAAAAGGCATAGGGTTTTTCGTGATTCTTAATAGTATCAATGGCATGAGATGTTGATGGGCATAGTTTCGTTTGCAACAAGTGTAGGAGACTAGTGGTGATTGAACAATAGTCCGCAAGCTGTTTGTCGTTGTTGATGGTGATGAAGCAAACCAAATGCTGAATTTGGCTTAGATTTCATTAGGGTGTCACCATTTATCATTCTTTTATGAGGATATGACACGACTTGTAAAATGTTTATATTCTTAAGTAGTTGTCGAATTTCTAGATGACGAACGAAGAACAAACACTAAAGTGTGTGTGTGTTTAGGTCATGAGTTGTGACACCCAAAGAGGGCCAATTTTCAAGAGTTTAATTGATGATTAAACTCTTAATCATTATCTCATGATCTATGAAAGTGTCTCTAATTGTTTATGTCAAGAATTATCCATTTCATTATCTCTATAATTAAATAGACATTCCATAAATAATAAGATATATCTTTTTATGTGATTGTTATCCAATATTATTTAGGGCTAAGTACAAAAAAAAATGTAACATATTGCCAAGTTTTTTATTTTATTTCAGGTAACATATTAAATATTTTACTCAACTAGGAGATTACACTAATGAAAACACAATCTAGGTAATATTCCTAGAGTAGAAAAAATGTGCTGAAATAACAGTTTTTCTTTTGGTCAACAAAACTTTTCTATGTGTTATTTGACTATACAATCTGACGTGACATTTTTTTTGAAACCAGAAAGAAAACAATAACCTAAGAAATTTATTAGGAAAACATAACATGGAGGGACGAAACCACAAAAAACATATTTTTTTTGTACATATAAAACCTTAAAAAAACAATATAGTTTAGACATCATTGTGTCATAGCAAATTCATAAAAAAAACATGTAACCCACTAATGCTTAAATACACAAATTCACTTACGTTGTTGTCATCACTAAACATGTTTTTATTTCTTAACATCATATATTACCCTAAGCGATAAAAACCACATATTTATGACGGATACCCGCAGCAACGCGCGGGCAACCATAACACTTGTTACTAACAATATCTTTATTTATTTGTACATAATTATCTTTACAATTATCCAATAATTAAATATCAATTCAAATAAATATACCTTTTATTAATATTTAATAATAATTAAAAAACTAAATAATTATTAATTATCATCTAATGACAATTAAATCCTTACAGTATCCGATATTGCACTTTAGACCCGTACCATGAGATACTTACAATTAATATCAAATAATTAAGTTAATCTCAATAAAGATATCTAATATCATTTCGTGTCATAAATAATGTCTAAATTTATTTACATGTTCGTTCAATTGCATATGTTTAGTTGTGCTCATCGGTATAATTTTCAAGTGTTTTATGACATCAATCATGATACAACAACGATATCATCTTGACACACAAATACACTAATAAGAATAATTTTCGGTTAATGGAATGTTTACCATTCGAGAAAAGGAGGGAAAACATTTTAAGGTAGTGTTTGGTTTGTTAGAATTAGGGATGTGCATAGTTTGGCCGAAACCGACCAAACCGGTCGAACCAAGTTAATTTGGCTGACTTGACCGGTTGGATGCTTGTAAGTCGGTATAGTAACTTTATAAACCGAGAATTTGGTTTGGTTTTTGGTTTAGTATGTGAAACCGGCCAAGTAAACCAAACCGAACTATACATACGTACGTACACACACATATATAACACAATTTTCTATCATAATCTTAAGTGTTTGAATGAACTCTTTTTTTCTTTCAAGTTTGAATAATTGAGTTTAAAAAAAATTACTTATCATTTTATAAGAAATATGTTAAAAGTATTTATTTTTAGTTATAAACTTTATTATTAGTTTTACGTAATTTAATAATCAATAAATATAGGGCAATGCTATACGCACACCTCCTCGATTGCTAATCACACATCACCCTTATTAATGTGAGAGAATATTAATTTTTAATCATTGAGTCTCACGTCATTAACAAAAATCATGTGAGTAAGGGGATGTATGATTAATAAAAATTAAGGAGAGGGGGTGTACATATAGCAATGGCCATAAATATATTGTTAAATAAAACGAAAAAATTAAGAAATTGTCCAAACTGTAAAACCGTCTGAACCAAACCAGTTTTATTGGTTTGTCCGGGTTGGTTTGCGAAAACAATTTGGCCAGTTTTGTTTGAAAAGATATCAAATTACGGATATAAATTTGACCAAGATTTTATGTTCAAACCGACCAATCAAAACCGTACACAGACCGACCTGGTTAGAATGAATTAGATTTTTCAAACAATTAAAGTTTGTCAGCAATTAAAATTAAATTCAATATCCTTTTAATTTCTTGGATATTAGTAAATCATACGTCTCCTGGTATAACTTTGACTGTTTTGGTCTTATTACAATTTATTATTTTGTTCAAACTTGTTGAAGGCTATTTAACGTGCTGTGGGATTAATTGTTTATTTGTATTTGAATATTGATTTCTAAATATAAGGAATAATGAAGAGACTGATATTATTTTAATATCTTTTAAGTTTTACAGATTTTATTAAAATAAATTAAAAAAATATGTATCATAACAATTATAACATGCATTATTAAATAATAACCATTACATTTATAAAATTTACTTTAACTAATCTTTATATACTAATAAAGCAAAATAGTTCATGAAGCATGTCACTACTTCGACTCTCTTACTTTTTGTTTTCTGTCTGTTTGTTCTAATATAACTCTCTCATTTAACTAATTTAATTGATTTATACAAAATAATATATTAAAATTATATTACTATCTAAAAATATAATATATTAAAATAATATATAACTCTCTCATTTAACTGACACAATTAAATAATTTTAAATATTTCTGATTTAACTTCTAATATTTCCTAACATGAATTATCTGATTTAACCTCTAATATTACATAAATATTAATTAAAATTTAGGTTACTAATCGTAATTGATTTTAAGTTCCTTTCATTGTTAATTGAACCATAAAACTTTATCGTATATGAGAGCATGATATGATGTAAATTGTAAATATAGAAATGAGATAAAAATCGCCTTTGTGTCTTCCCGATTGAAAAGAAGGGCTGATATGATGTAAACTATGCATGTATCTATTATTGATTTACCTTCGTGTTTAGTAATAAAATTATTTGTGCATAAGTAATATTGATTGAGTTCACGTTTAGTTTTTACAGGTATGAAGTCTAACATGTTGAAAGAACGAAGAAATATGAACAAGAGATGAAAGAAATCAGTTGTCGTGCATGGGTGTCATAGTTTGACCGTAACATTCTCATACGGACTCAGATTCAGGTGAATCATAACCCTTGGCGAAGAAGACACATGGGGCTACAACCTTCACGTTTTGAGTTTTGACAGTTAGATTAAAAAGCATGACGTGCTTACCAAAAAGAACGACATGCTCTCTATCGACTTGCACATAAAAGTAATCATTTAGATCTAAAAGTAATACCTTTCTCACTCTTTATTCCGAGCCTAGTTTGGGCGATCTTAGGTTTTTTCTTAGGTTAGTTCAAAGTAGTTTTCTTACTATATTTTCATAATTGTAGTTTGGATTAGTCGATTAGTAGAGGTGAGAATTTCGACACATTCAAGCAAACGGGTAAACAGACTGACGACTAAAAGTCATAAATTTTATAAAACTTTAAATTTTTTCAAAGAACAATTTGTTTAATACATCATTTTATAAATTTTTATTTTTATTTTACGGTCTAAGTTCTTGATGATCATAAGGATGGACTTTATGCAAGTACTGATTCTGCCTATCTGCTAATGTATGCCTTGCTGGTAGAGTTTGATGCCTGCTAGTTCATACGAAATTACTGGTTCTGTATTTCTGCTACCGTATGACTAGGTTTAACTTTGGTTTGGATGTCATCCAGCTTTGGTTTGGAGTTCTATTCACTCTCAACAAGCTCTTGTAATCTTCTTTACTATACTATCAATTCTTTCCTAGCTTTTGGAGGTTTATTGGGGATCAAATTACCATGTTAATCTTACGTTGTTTACTAATGGCGTAGTGCTCTTTTTGGTTTGCCATTTGTTGTTTGTTATGTGCTACTGATTAAACTCATTACAACTTGCTAATTGTCTTGTCTATGATGGAAATGTGAGGTGTTCTGGTTCCAACAAACTAATTTGATCCCATATGGCAGGATATCTCACCCAATCTGGTGGTTCTGTGGAGTGTCAAAGCAACAATGTGCTCCTTTTTTTGGTTGGTTATTCCTTTTGTTGGACTTTATTTACTGTAATCAAATGTGGGGGTTTGTTTGTAGTTATTTAATAGTTGATAAATTATTATCCACGGGCTTTAATAGTTAATCCATAGATTTTGGCCTATTAGGGTTTTAGTAGTTTTCCAATAAATAGGGTTGTTTAGGTTTTTTGTGAGGACAACTCAAGGTGTTAGGAACGTTTGGCCATCAAGCTTAGAGAGAACAACTTTTGTGTTCTTCATGTTCATCATTCAAGGTTTATGTATTCATATTGTTTTTGTTCATCTTTATTATTATTATTATCATTGTTGCTTGATTAATTGGGACTAACATGTTTGGCTGGTTCTTCTTTATCCATCTCCAGTTGTTTTTTTTTTCTTGGGACGGTTGGTTCTTCTTTCTCTAATATGTTTTCTTTGCAGGTACGAGTTTCATACATATATAAGTTGACACAAACAATGCCACCAAACTCGACATTAATCTAATCAGGGCCGGTCCTGAACATTTTCATGCCTAGGGCAAGATGAAAGAATAATGCCCTTTAAAAAATACAACATACTATTTTACTTCTTATGTAATGTGATTTGAAAATTAAACAAGAAGTATTCGATTGAAAAGTAACAAAATTCTCATTGTTTTCTACCACATCTTGTGTATTTTGACATTAATATTATTATGCCACTTGACATATTTTCCAATATCATTGTTCTCATCGTCTAAAATTATAACTTTTGTCGTTGATAATGAAGATATGAATAGAGCGAATTTTTAATGAACCATTCGCGATCCGTTCGGCGGAAAGTTCGTTTATGTTCGTTCATTTATTTAACGATCGACGAAATGAACATGAACATAAATTTGTGTTTGTTTAATTAAATAAACAAACATGAACACAAGCTTCGTTTGTCTAATTTATGTTCGTTTGTTATTTTAATATATTTAATTGTTCATCTATGTTCGTTCGTTTGAGTTCTTTTAAATGTTGATTTATTTTCGTTCGTTTATGTTCATTTAACAATTGTTTACCATTCGATTATGAGTTAAACGAATGAACATAAATGAACACAAACAATATCAATTCCTTAACGAACATTAACTATTAAATCTCATTTTCATTTACGTTCGTGTTCGATTATTTATTCGGTTAAAGTTAAACGAACGAACATGAATATGCCATCGTTCGTGTTCATTTCATTCGTTTACAGCTTTTAAATATGAATGTTGAACTATATTACTTATCGGACCGGAAAATTAATGCTCATCGATGTTTGATGCCCTGGGTCATAGCCCGTGTGCCCCCCCCCCCCCCCCCCCCCCAATAGGGCTGGCCTTGAATCTAATCTTTATAAGGCAACAAGCATTGGGATCCATTGGGTTTCCTTTAAATCATCAAAGAATGATAACATGCATGCTAACGCGTTTGGCTTACCTTTCAATTTTTGTTCTCTTGCAAGTTTTTAGTCACATTTACGGGATCTTTCAATTTTTTCTATTTCGTCAATATACATTATTGTTTATAAATTTTGGGTGATGAATCAAGTTTGTTGAATAGTTAGTTTTTCAACTTGGAAAAAGGATGAATCAAACTTTGTTGAATAGTTATTCAATTTGGAATAACTTGAACAAATTAGTTTTTCTAATTCATTTTTTTCATTAATTTCATCAACAAAACTTTCTTCACAAATAAGTTTCAGTCATTGAGAAGTTGTAATATCATTAGCGAAATTCTATAATTGTTTTGGTCTTCTGTCTTAATTGCATTCCTCAAAAAAATTATACCATCGAGATGTATTGTTTGATAACTAATCTCACCCATATTAATGATTAATATTAGGGGTGAGCAGTTTTTGGTCTGTCACCGAGGAAACCAAAAACCATACAAAATTGAATCCATTGAAAACCGAACCGAATTACTGTGTGTTTGTGTGTGTGTGTGTGTCTATATATATATATATACATGGTTGGGTTCCGGTAAGAACCCTCATTACCATGAGAACATGAGAACCACTTCGAAATGCACAAATTTGTACATCAAATGCACAAATTTAAAAGTTAAAAGTTTTACTTAAAACCATTATTAGTCTTAAATATTAATAAATATCATAATCTAACACTAAAATTACATTCAAAAATTACATTCATTAAATTATAAACTAAATGCACAAATTTGAACATCAAATGCACAAATTTTCTTAAATGCACAATTCGTACATAAAATGGATAAATTATAGCATGAGATGCGTAAATTTTTACATGAAATGCATAAATTTATCAAAAACAATTAATTTTAGTATCAAATGCACAATTTTATACAGTGGATGCACAAATTTAGAGTGGTTCTCACGTTCTCACGATAATGAGGGGTTCTCATGTGAACCCAATCCTATATATATATATATATAGTTTTAGGCTGTAGAGAGGGGGGTGAATACAGCAATTTAAAAAACTACACACTATTTTCTCAATGTTTGTATGTATTATCAACAAATTGTTAATTACAAACAAGCTTGAATGCAGAAAGGTTCAAGCTGAGATGACAGATACAACAGTATGTTCACTAGTCTAAGACAGATTCAAACTAGCTTACAATGAATACACTCACTAAGAAGCACTCACTGTGTTTACAAGACTCAGAGAGACAGCTTATGTAGAACAGCTTAGACACAAATAAACTGTATTACACAGGCAGGCTTGCATGCATGAAAAGAACACACTTGCACGTTCACTCTTAGCTTCAGCACTTAGCTTTTTGGCTTGTCTCTTTCTGACCTTAGAAGCTTCCTTTTATACTCACTCAGAGGATCTAAGATAAACTTCTTCATTGGACGAAATGAAAAGGTAGAAGTCTTGTTGAAAAGACAACATAACATTTTCTGCACCTTTCTGAAAAGCAGACTTGTCTTCACATGTGCAGAACTTTTGCCTTTTCACTTTGTCTACTGTTGCATTGCCTTTAACCAAATAAGGAATGTCAACTTTGCGTCTTTCTTCCTTGTAAAAGGCCTATTTTGATATAAGAAAAAAGTCTGTCACCCTTTTTCAAATAACCTTTTGTCTTCATGTAACAGAACAGCTTGGGCAGGCTGAGCAGTTCTGATTTCCACTTTGTCTTCGACTTTGTAAACTGATCTTGTAGTCAAGTACAATACATGAGGACTTGGAAACACATTCCATAAAGTGTTTAGCCTGTTCACAAAGAACAGGTTCTGTTCACAAAGAACAGAACACTTGTAAACTGCCCAAGCTGCTCACTAGTGTAGAGCAGCGTAGATAGTTTATGTCCAGCCTGTTCAGCAGACAAAACAGTTTGGACAAACTGTCTTTGTTGCAACGCATGCAACATATAGAACAGCTTTGAACTGATATTGCAAATCACTTTTTAGGTATTATTAAGGCATAAACAGGCCTTAACTTTTACTCATCAAGTGCATTAACAGGATTAATTAATAATCTCCCCCTCAGATGCAGAACAGGTTTGACTGAGGCTTTTTTGTGCCTAACAATCTCCCCCTATTTTCAATAACCAGGCTAAGCTGATCTTATCAAAAGTCACTATATATTTTTACAGTACATTTGTTGAAACAGAATTACAACATCAACATAAAGTAAAAGATCAGTTTATATATATATATATACTGATTTTTGATTTCATTAGAACAACACATGTTCTTATAAAAGTACAACTGATGTACTGATGTATATTACAACTAATGTAACAGGAAATGACAACATATGTAAAATAGAGTACAACTAATGTACATTGGACTGTTTTTGTTGGGAACAGAAAATGGTAAGCCTGTCCAACTGATGGACAGCTTCCATTCTTCACCTGCCCAGATGGCAGATGGACTTCATCACACTGGAGGGGGATTTTCAAACATCTTTTCAAATTCCTCTCTAGTATCCTCAAGTTCTTGAATTTCACTTCTTATAAACATGAACTTGGGATCTTCAAGTTCTCCTCTCTCAAAGAAGCCTCTGAGCTGATTCCAGATGGCTGCTCTCCACTTACTAGACTGCCTGAATGAAACTGCAAGTCTGAAGGCCACAAGTTGTCTCAGATCCACTTTGTATAGATCTGAAGCTCTTTGAAAACATTTCTTCTGAGTTAAGGGATCTATAAAAATTGCCCCCAGCTCAGGATCTTCAATGATCTTGCTATCTTCAAACTCTATTCCACTTGGCAGGCTGTGATCAACTCCTTTCATTTCAATGGCATAATCGCCTTGTTCAATCAGTGTAAGGAGTAGTTCCATTTCAGTATCCTTCTTTGTCCTCCTGGCCTTAATTTTTGGATGTGTCACCAAGACACCTTCACTTGCTTCTTTGGAGATCAGGCCAAGATTCTTTACTCTCTCCATCAGTTTCTTGACATATGCCCTGATTGTCTTAGCCGTCTCTGACTTTGACTCACTCAGAGCAACTGCTAGCTCAATCCATTCTCTGTACCCCATCTGTGCTACGTCAGTGTAGTCATAAGTTTCCAATTCAGGGCCTGTTGCACCCATCCTTGTTATTTTCAACTTCCACTTACTGCCTTTTCTTGATATAGGGACAACTTTGACAATTGCTTCCTTGGCAAGCCTTCTTTCAGCAACATCTTGAATTTTTTTTTTGCCAGGTTGTCAAAATGGTACTGAACTCTTGCATGAGGCACTGCAGGTTTGGTCACAGAGACCAGAGTACCTTTTTCTTTCTCTGCTTCCTTCTCCCCTGCTGATCCCTTAGCAGCTTCAAATATTCTCTTTTGCACTTCCAGAGTAGACATTTTAACTTTCTTTGCTTCTTGAAGTGCAAATGATTTGGCAGCTTTGGCAGACTCTTCTTCTTTTCTAAGCACTTTCAGGGCTTGAAGCTGTTCTTCTCTAAACTCAAAATATTTGTGCATAGGAAGACCCATTTCTTTGGCCCTGGCTTTGTGAAATTGGATTTCTGCTGTATGGGATCATCTTCTGCTATTGCTTTTCCTTTAGCTGATGTAGTGGCAGCAGCTTCAGTATTTTCCTCATCTTCTTCTTCTTCCTCTAGAATCAGATGCCTTCTTCTGCTGCTTGGCCTGCCCTCAGGAATGGATTCCTCCCCCTTTGACTGAGCAGGGATTGGAGATTCAACCTGAGTAGGCTGAGCAGCTTGAGAAGCACCCTCTATTGTACCTGTTTCAGAGATTCCTGCTGGGTGACCAGTTTGTGCTGCAGGCACTGGTTTCTCCTTAGGAGTAGAAGTTTTCTCCCCCTTAGACTTAGTCTTAGAGGCAGACGACTTCTCCCCCTTTGAAGGAGATGGACCAGCACCTTCAACACCCGGTCTGCCTGAAGACACAAAGTCATCAGGCTTGCCAGCAGTTTTGGCAGCAGGTCTGGGGCCAACAAGGCTAGTCACTAAGAAAGCCAAATTGTCCTTTACCTCTGCAAGCTGAGAAAGACAGGTTTGAAGAGAAGAAGATTGTGTATCAGCAAGAGAGGTCAACTTAACAGGGTTTTCCCTATCAGACTCTGTGAACAACAAACTTTGAAGCTGTGCAAGATGTAATTCAAGAGAATCTTGCACATCAGCAAGGTTTGATGACATAGATTTAGATAAGGAGCCAATTAGTGTGGTCAAGCTGGCCAGAGTGGCAGGAAGAGTAGAATTGCAAGAGGTGAGGAGAGATGACAGCTGTTGGGTAATGGCTGTCATTGAGGACACAGAGTCCTGTTGTAGTGAAAGAATGGAAGAGAGGGAGTTGGACACTGTTTGCAGCTGTGCAGTGAGTTCTATCAGCTGTGGGGAATTATCTGTTTGTGGAGTAGCAGGGAAGGAGTCTTTGAACGAATCAAAGAACCCCTTAAGCTGTTCAGACACAGAGTCTGAAATAAGAGAGGGTAGAGAGGTCATGGTAGTTTCCATAAAACCAACTTTGTTGGTCAGCAGGAAAAGCTGATCCTTCAAAGGTAGGTCCTTTGGAGATGGAGGTGTGTGAGTAGACTGTTTAGATTGGGTAGATGGAGAAGATGAGGATGAGACTGGTGTAGGAGGATGTGATGGAGAGGGAAGAGGAACTTTGGAAAGAAGCTCCATAGCCTGGGCAAAAGTAATATGGCCCAGCTTGGAGGGATCAAAGGGTCCCTCAGCAGCGGCTGTAGCTGCTTCATCAGGGGTTGATGTTGGGGGCCTTTCAGATGCTGCTTGTGTTGCAACATCCTCATGAAGGCCAGTGGGTGTTCCCTCTGCAGTGCCTTGGTGGAAAAGCACCTCATCATTGGGAGATGGGATATGCATTTCAACATCAGCAGTGGTAAAACCTACTGATGGAGTTTGCATGGAGGGAGCAGCCTCACCAGAGGGATGGTATGATCCCTGAGGTTCATCAGCTTGGGTTGTTGGTCCCTCAGCAGCTGTTTGGTGTATAGCAGTTGTATCATGGGGAGCAGAAGTTTGAGGCTGAGCTGCTGATTGGTCTATATCAGCAGCGTGGGCACCTCGTGCAGACTCAGGGTGTGAGAAGAGTTGAGTGGGGGACAGTGTGGACGCAGTGTGGAGTGGAGAGGACTCCTGTCTTTCAATATCCTCAGCCTGTTGGGAGGCTGGGATAGTTGATGTGGCGATCTCCGTTTGTACAACTGGTTCTTGTTGGGAGGAACCAGAGGGTCGAGGCTGACTCTGGGTAGACTCAGGTTGGAGTGAAGCATGCTCCAATGGGACTGAACCTTCTCCCAATATAGGAGAGGCAGCAGGGGTTGCTTCTCTTACAACTGAACCCTGTTGAGAGGGAACAGAGGAGGTGGTTGTTTTGGCTGTTTTCTTTTTGGAGATGGATTTTCTTTGGTAGTGTATGGATGAAGTAGGTGATTGGGGAGAGGCGATGATAGGTTCAGAATGGACAGGTTTTGAGACTGGGCTAGAAACAGGTGGGTTTGCCTGTTCCATAGTCTCAGGTGCCACAAAGGCACCAGCCACAGAGGCTTCAGGGTGAGGAGCCTGCTCACCTCAGCCACAGAGGCTAAAGGAACAGACTCAGACTGAGCTATTTTGGCCTTCTTTTTCACAGGCCCAGCTTCAGCAGTTGCCAGGGTCCTCTTAACAAGCTTGGACCTAGCTTTGGATTTTCCTGTGGGAGCAGCAGCTTCTGGATCCACCCTTACAGCAGAGGGTCCTTCCACCAATCCTAACAACCTCCTCATTGGTGTGGATAGAGGAGGCTCATTTGGGAGTACAGGAGTATAGAAAACTCTATTCCCTATTACAGGGAAGGCAGCAGTTTTAAGTAAAGGTTGAGAATTGTACAGGTGCTCACCACAATGATGCTTGAATATGAGGCTCAGAAACCTGGGATAGCGGACATCAGCTGGACTTGGCTCTTGTTGCACCAGATTCCTCATGTTCAGAAATAGCCACTTAGCCATATCAATGGTAGTCCCATCCACCAGCTGTAGGACTATTGAGACTTCATCACGACTTAGTTGGTCAAATGAACCAACCTTGCTGCTGAAGCTCATCATCACGGAGGCAAACAGAAAGCTATAGGTAGGGGACAACTCCTTCATATACAGTGTTGCTCCAATTTTAGGTTCTGCTACACCACAGAAGCGTAGCAAATTTCCCATTTGCTCATTTTCAGGCTGGGGCATGTCGAATGATTCAGCAATGGGTAGATGAAGAACCTCCCTCAGAAGATCAGCAGTAATCTCAATGGTCTGAGTCCCATTGAGAATAGTCCCCTTAATGACTTTGGTGTTGGGGTTGTAAGCACAGGTGTACCAGAACTCGTACACCATCTCCTAGTACAGACAGGACTCCAGGAGAGGCAGTCATCGCATAGTTCAACGGATGAACTCTTAAGAACTCCACCATTTGTTCATACCCTTTTCCCACATAGTTCTTGGGTATGGTCAGATTTGCAATGTAGTTGGTGGGTTTGATGGTCAGAATTGTGGTGACTGATGAGTGTTTAACAACATCATCACCAATGAACACTGGAAGAAAGGGATTAGGTCTGTGAGCCATTTGGGATATTTTGAGGTTTGGAGAAGCAGAAGACACTTAGTCGATTTTTAGGGTTCTTGAGGAATTCTGGAAATGATGAGGAAGACGAAGATGAAACAGGAGTTGGGTATGTATAGGATTTGAATGTGAGTATGTATGTGAGAGAAAGTTTTTGGGCGGTTTGATTTGAAAAAGTCGTTAACGGAAAACGGAACGGTTGTCCATGTCAGACCGTTTGTCAGACCACTTGAGCCCTTTTTAATCACTAACACACGTAACCCACATTATCCGCAGTAATTAAGTTAAATAAAACATTAATTAAGTAACTTAATTTTGAATAAAGGTAATTAAAATTGTTGGTCTAAGCTGTTGGTCAAACCTGTGATGAGCAGAGTCATCACAAGCTATTCAATCTTCAAGCTGTTCATTCTTCAAACTGTGCCTTCAGCCTGCTCTCTTTTGTAAGAACAGGTTGTGTTCAATAGTTGAACAGGTTACAAGACAATGGATTGTAAGACAGTGTGAAGGAGTGAACAGGGTGAAGATTGGACCATCAGAGCAGGCTGAACGAATAAACTGTTTTTGTTCAGCCTGTTGTATGCTCAAGCTGTTCAAGTTTTTCAGACAAATGACTAAGTACAAAACATGTATAACCTGTTCTGTCTAAGCTGTTCTGAGAAACTTGAGCAGTGTGAAACACACAACTTCTTAGACCTTTGAGAGACACTTAGTCACTCTTGTTTAACATGCCCAGCTTGCTGACAAGGTAATTAAACTTGTTTTCATCAAGAGGTTTGGTGAAAATGTCTGTAAGCTGTTCATTAGTGGAAATAAAACTTACCTCCACGTTACCTTTCTGAATGTGATCCCTGATGAAGTGATGTCTGACTTCAATATGCTTTGTTCTAGAATGAAATACTGGATTGTTGGAAATGGCTATGGCACTTGTGTTATCACACAGAATAGGAATTTTCCTATACACAAGGCCATAATCTTCGAGCTGATGTTGCATCCACAGAATCTGCCCACAGCAGCTTCCAGCAGCAATGTACTCAACTTCAGCAGTAGAAGTAGACACAGAGTTCTGCTTCTTGCTGCACCAACTTATCAACTTACCACCAAGAAGTTGACATCCACCTGTTGTGCTTTTCCTGTCTAGCCTGCAACCTGCAAAATCAGAATCTGAATAACCTGTTAGTTCAAGACTGGAGTCTTTGGGATACCAAAGACCCAAACCTGGTGTACCCTTCAGGTATCTGAAGATTCTTTTAACAGCAGCTATATGAGATTCCTTTGGATCAGCTTGGAACCTAGCACACAGATAGGTGGCAAACATAATATCAGGTCTACTAGCAGTTAAGTATAGCAAGCTCCCTATCATGCCTCTATAGGCTGTTACTGAAACAGCTTTGCCACTGGCATCAGCATCCAATTTTACATTGGTTAACATTGGGGTTTTAATAGGAGAACTTTGATCAAATTTGAACTTTTTCAATAGATCTAAAGTGTACTTTCTTTGATTTATGAAAATTCCAGTTGAGGTTTGTTTAACCTGTAGTCCTAAAAAGAAAGTAAGTTCTCCCATCATACTCATTTCATACTTGGATTTCATGAGTAATGAAAAGTTCTTGCACAACTGCTCATTTGTAGAACCAAATATTATATCATCCACATAAATTTGAACAAGCATAATGTCAGATTTCACCTTCTTTATGAACAATGTAGTATCCACCTTACCTCTGGAATATCCATTGCTCATGAGGAACTCAGTAAGAGTTTCATACCAGGCTCTAGGGGCTTGTTTGAGACCATAGAGAGCTTTGTCCAACTTATAGACAAAATCTGGATGTTGTTCATTTTCAAAACCTGGAGGCTGCTTGACATAAACTTCTTCTTGCAGCTTCCCATTCAAAAATGCACTCTTCACATCCATTTGAAATACTTTGATGCTCTTATGAGCAGCATAGGCTAGATACAAACGAATTGCTTCTAGCCTGGCCACAGGGGTAAATGTTTCATCATAATCAATTCCTTCCTCCTGTCTGTAGCCCTGAGCAACCAGTCTTGCCTTATTTCTAATAACATGACCTTGCTCATCCATCTTATTCCTGAAAACCCATTTTGTGCCAATTATAGTTTTACCTTTAGGAGCAGGAACCAGCTTCCATACCTTGTTTCTCTCAAACTGATTGAGCTCTTCTTGCATGGCAGTGATCCAATTGGCATCTTTTAGTGCTTCATCCACCTTTTTTGGCTCCATCAGTGAAACAAAACTAGAGAACATACAAAAGTTCCCTAAGCTGTCCAACCGTGTTTGTACCCCTTTGTTGATGTCACCAATTATTTGATCATTGGGATGACACCTGATCCACTTAGGATCATTTTTCAATGATGATTCACCTGAGTTGTTAACATCTTCAGCAGGTCCTGTTGAACAGCTCTCAAGATTTTCAAACACACTGTTGTCTTGAGCCTGTTCACTTGTTGAACATGTCTGACCACTGTTGAACATATCAGCAGTAGAACTAGGAAAATCAGCATTGATAGGTTCAGGACATGCAGTTGTAATTAAGTCAGTACACTTATTCACACAGGATGTATTGACATAATCATCATGCCCATCATGATTAACAGGTTCCACACTGGGTGTAGTGGAAGCTTTTGAGTCTTCTTCATTGTTTGAATGCATGAGATCATCAAAGTTAAGTTCCCCTGAAACTGATTCAGGAACAGCTTTGGTGGAAGCATTCTTGGACTCTTCAAAGGTGACATTGATAGATTCATCTATCACCTTTCTTTTGTTGTTGTACACTCTGTAGGCTTTAGAGATAGCAGAGTAGCCAACAAACACACCTTCATCAGCTTTAGGTTCAAACTTTGTCAGTTGGTCCCTCTGATTCAGAATGAAGCAGGGACACCCAAACACATGGAAGTAACTGACATTTGGCTTCCTCCCTTTGAGCAGCTCATAAGGAGTCTTGTTGAACCTTTTCACCACTAAGGATCTGTTTTGGGTGAAGCAGGCAGTGTTGACAGCTTCAGCCCAGAATGATGAAGGTAAACCTGATGCACACAGCATGGTTCTAGCAGCTTCAATGAGAGTTCTGTTTCTCCTTTCAGCAACTCCATTTTGTTGTGGAGTTCTTACAGCTGAAAAGTTTTGAGTGATTCCTCTCTCTTCACAGAAGTCTTCAAGAGTACTGTTTCTGAATTCAGTACCATGATCACTTCTAAGCTGCTTCACTTGGGCAGAGTTCAGCATCTCCATTTTTTTCACAAATCCAATAATTTCTCTAGCAGCCTCTCCTTTGCTCTTCAGAAAGATCACCCATGTATACCTGGAGAACTCATCAACCATTACTAGAGTGTATCTTCTTCCTCCTAGACTTGGGACATTTACAGGTCCAAACAAGTCCATATGGATTAAGAAGAGAGGAGTATCAATAGAGAAGTTGTGTTTGGATTTAAATGATGATTTTCTCTGCTTGCCTTTCTCACAAGCTGTGCAGAGTTTATCTTTAACAAAGGTCATAGAAGGCAAACCTGTCACTAACTCTTTCTTACATAGTTTGTTAATGTTTTTGAAGTTCAGATGTGACAGCCTTTTGTGCCATAACCAGTTTAAGTCTACATTTGTTCTTGTGAGAAAACAGGTTTCAGTTGTGGGATCAGCAGTTTGCATGTCCACAACATACACACCTTTCTTTCGTTGAGCACACATCACAACTTTACTTTGGGGATCTAATATGTAACTCAGGTGCTCATCAAAGTTAACCTTGTAGCCAGCATCACACAAATGGCTTATGCTAACAAGGTTATGTTTTAGCCCAACCACATAGGCTACTCTTTTGAACACTGCAGCACCAGCTTTAAGAGTTCCATATCCCTCAGTAGATCCATGTACATTGTCACCAAATGTGACTTTTGGCCCTTTTCAGGCCTGAGATCACTCAGCAATTCTTTACAACCCGTCATGTGCCCTGAGCAGCCACTGTCCAAGTACCAAACCTGGGAAGGTTGTTTTTCCTGCATAGTGATAAGAGAAATATTAGTCATTTTTAGAGGAACTCATCACAGAGATGAGTTCTCCTACTTCATCAACATTTGTTGATGGACTTATAATATCCACACTAATATTCCCAATTTGAATGGTATCAGCTTGGATACCACTTTCATTGACTGATATGTTTCCAACACTGCTTGTAACAGCCGTGAGAGAACCATCAGAGTCAACAGGCCTTATGTCCTCAGATTCAGGACAGTCCTTGGCCAGATGTGTCTTCTTCCCACATTTATAACATTTTCTCTTTTTAGAGTTCTTGGAAGAAGAACTTCCAGAAACACATTCTGAATTATTTTTGTTGATTCTATTTATAGGTTTGGCAAACTTATTGCTATTTGATGAATCAACAGCTTGAGTGGAGGATTCAATAACCACAGCTTCGTCTGTTTCTTCTTTCCTCTTTTTAGGAGGACAAATGTCAAAGACAGGAAGCTTAATTGGCTTTTGAACTTCCACAAGTTTGGGAAACTTATTCCCAAGTTTCTCAGGCTGAGCAATGACTTTGCCTTTGCCCCTACTAAGATGTGATTTATGCTGCCTATCAGCATAATCACTTTTTCTGGCTTTGAAAGACTTATTTTCATTAATCACCAGTTTATTGCTATGATTAGAAAACTTATTAGAAACCACAGTAAGTTTGCCTTCAACATGAGACTTGCCCTTGTTGAAAGCAGGCTGCTAACTTTTGAAAACTTATTTTCAAAATGTTTGGCATCAAAAGGATTATCATGTCTTTTACCATCAGCTTTGGACCCAGAACCTGTCTTGTCAACATGTTTAGTATCCACCGCTGCAGTTTGGATATGTTTTCCTTTTTTTTGCTTGTGTGAATTAGCAGAGTACTTAGCAGGCTGGTTTGATGGAGAACATATTCCAACACCAGCTTTTGAGCTGTGTTCACATAAGCTGTCAGTATTTTGAGGCCTGACAAACCTGTTTGTTGAGATTAGTTTACCATTTACTTTTTGAATAAAAGTGTTTGGAAGCTCACCAAGAGTGGATAAATCTTCTTTCAGATTATTAATCTCAACAATGGAAGCTGCTGTGTCAAGATCCCCTCCAAGATAGGCTTGAATTTGTGCAGGGATCTGTTGACTTATACAATAGCTGACTTTTTGTGCAGATTGGCACCAAGAGTCAACTACTTTTGAAGCTTAGCATGCTTTATATCTGTTTCTCTTTTTTCTTCCAGTAAAATAGAGTTGATGTGTTTTAATTCATCAAGCTCAGTTTCCAACTTATGAAAACTGTTCAGTTTGCTGGATTTTGTTTTAAGTTCAGTTTTAAGCTTAGAGATTTCAGATAATAAAGCATCATGCTTCTCAACAGCAGCTTTCAAATCAACTAGCATATATTCAAACATTTTAACTTTTTCTTCAGAATTGTAAGCCATAAAATTTTGTACCTTATACATCATTGTAGGATTCCAGTTCTCCAAGCTGCTGAAGGCTTTAGCTTCAGCCAGATCCTGTTTGAAACTGCCTGTTGATGGGACATCAGTGTTGGCCATCAGACATTGATTGTCTTCTTCATCAGATGATGAATCAGATTCCTCCCAATCAGAAGTCTCTGCTATGAGTCCCTTTTGGCGGTTGGAACCTACTGAGTTTTCCAACTTCCTCAGCTTAGCCATAGCCATAAGGTACTTAACCCTATAACCATCATCTTTGTTTGTCTTGTATGGTTTGGATGACTGACCAACAGCTTTTAACACACAGTCAGCAGCTATATGCCCAGTTTTGCCACATTTGAAGCACTCAGCCTTGGATTTATCAAATGCCTTCTTTTTGCCAGCACCTGAACTTCCTTGCAGCATGTTTCTTCCAAACCTTTTCTTGTTGAACCTTTTGACAAGCATAGCTATCATTTGCTCATCATCCTGTTCAACAAGATCTGCATTGTCTTCCTCATCTGACGCCTCCTCCTTATCATCATCCTGTTGATCAGATTGAGTAAACACATCACTCACCTGACTCACAGGCTGTCTCACATTAGCCACAAAGGCTGCACCTCTTTTAGACATCTCCAAGGCATTTCTCTTCTGTTGCCTTGACTGTTCATCATTCAGTAAGGATCCATACAAGTTGACAAGATCCATACTTCTGATTGTTCCTGAATTTCTTAAGATTGTTGAAAAGTAATTCCATTCTTCAGGAAGGATGTCCAAAAACTTGTTCACCAGAGTAAGGCTGTCCTTAGTGATCCCAACAGCTTTGAGATCATTCACAAGAGCTGTGAACCTGGTGTAGGTTTCTGTGAGAGACTCCTTTGGTTTTGCAAAGAATAGTTCATACTGTCTAACAAGATTGTTAATCCTGTTATCCAGTGTGATTGTGGGTCCATCATAGACGGTACACAAAGTATCCCACATTTCCTTAGCTGTCTTCATTTTCTCAACCTGCTTGAACACATCATCAGGGAGAGAAATAACCAGGTTATTCCTGACCTTTGCATCCAGAGCCACCAATCTCTTGTCTTCATCAGACCATTGAGCTTTAGCTTTCTCAAAGGTCCTGATTTCAGGAGCAGCTCCTTCAACCGCTGGAGTTATGGTAGTAACAGAGGTTGGCACATAAGGACCCTCCATTACTATCTCTGGTAGTTGTACATCCAGATTCTCTAGATAGAGCATCATTCTGCACTTCCAGCTAGAGAAGTTTTGATGATTGAATTTTGGAGGTTTGCCCATTGAGCCATTATCATAGTATGAGGAATTTGCAGCACTGTTGTCCATGGAAACTTGGGAGAATGAGAGATCTAGAATGACACACACTCTAAACTGCTCTGATACCAGTTGTAGGTCCCGAGAGTTTCCCAAAGTATATAGCTTTAAGCTGTAGAGGGGGGTGAATACAGCTATTTAAAAACTACACACTATTTTCTCAATGTTTGTATGTATTATCAACAAATTGTTAATTACAAACAAGCTTGAATGCGGAAAGGTTCAAGCTGAGATGACATATACAACAGTATGTTCACTAGTCTAAAACAAACTGAAACTAGCTTACAATGAATACACTCACCAAGAAGCACTCACTGTGTTTACAAGACTCAGAGAGACAGCTTATGTATAATCAGCTTAGACACAGAGAAACTGTATTACACAAGCAGGCTTGCATGCATGAAAAACACACTTGCACGTTCACTCTTGGTTTCAGCACTTAGCTTTTCTTGGCTTTTTCTTTCTGACCTTAGAAGCTTCCTTTTATACTCACTCAGAGGATCTAAGATAAACTTCTTCATTGGACGAAATGAAAAAGTAGAAGTCTTGTTGAAAAGACAACATAACCTTTTCTGCACCTTTCTGAAAAGCAGACTTGTCTTCACATGTGCAGAACTTTTGCCTTTTCACTTTGTCTACTGTTGCATTGCCTTTAACCAAATAAGGAATGTCAACTTTGCGTCTTTCTTCCTTGTAAAAGGCCTATTTTGATATAAGAAAAAGGTCTGTCACCCTTTTTCAAATAACCTTTTGTCTTCATGTAACAGAACAGCTTGGGCAGGCTGAGCAGTTCTGATTTCCACTTTGTCTTCGACTTTGTAAACTGATCTTGTAGTCAAGTACAATACATGAGGACTTGAAAACACATTCCATAAAGTGTTTAGCCTGTTCACAAAGAACAGGTTCTGTTCACAAAGAACAGAACACTTGTAAACTGCCCAAGCTGCTCACTAGTGTAGAACAGCGTAGATAGTTTATGTCCAGCCTGTTCAGCAGACAGAACAGTTTGGACAAATTGTCTTTGTTGCAACGCATGCAACATATAGAACATCTTTGAACTGATATTGCAAATCACTTTTTAGGTATTATTAAGGCATAAACAGGCCTTAACTTTTACTCATCAAGTGCATTAACAGGATTAATTAATAATCTCCCCCTCAGATGCAGAACAGGTTTGACTGAGGGCTTTTTGTGCCTAACATATATATATATATATATATATATATATATATATATATATATATATATATATATATATATATATATATATATATATATATATATATATATATATATATATGTTCAAATGAGTACCACTAGTTTTGCGGAGTACCGGAGGTACCTCGCTTAAAACCATTTTTTTTCATAATCATGTTTAAATTAATAATACAAGACTACTTGCAAAAAATCACACATAAACACACACTAACCATATTATATATATAATATTATAGGATAACAGAAGTACCAAGTTTGTCGTGTCACCTATTTTTAAAATGACAATTATTTCATTATTTAGTTGGTTGATCAATCACATTTTTTACATTTATAAACTTATATTGAAAGCAGTGAATGATCCTCGGATGGGAAATGCGATCGGTAACTAATGTTATTTTATTATTTTAAAGTAATGAATTTATTTAAATATAATTTATGATCACGCTGTAACGCGCGTGTTAAACAACTTATTTTATAATTAAATTTATACTATTTTTATATTTTCACAGTGGATTTTATGAATAAAATTCTAGAAGAGTTATGGTGAAGTTGAAAGTCAACATATCCACGTTTTTAAAAGATAGTGGTTAATGTGTTGCTAAGGTCAAAATTGAAGAAAGTTGACCTTTCAACGTTACATTTTAAGCCAAAGAGAGTCATGACTCATAAGTTTTTTTTTTTGAAAGGCAAAGAGGGCAACTAGAAATGGAGCTTCGACATTGTCATCACCCCACACTAGAAACCCTAAAATGACATTAAACAATAATAACTAGCAAGAAGCTAGCGAAGTTACAAAGTACTAAAATAAAGAAAAAGGATTTGAACACCACATTGACCAAACAAGCAACTTACAATTAGCCCTATAGGTCATCTTCACCGGCAACCGGCACCGGAACCACATCCTCCGGTTCTTAGTCAGCATTTATATCGATTCTTTTTAATCCTTTTCCACAATTTTCATGCTCATTCTTTCGTTTTCTTTTTATTATTTTATTTTAAAAATTTTAAAGTAACTAATAAAAATGCTCATTATTATCGAGAAATTTTTTAAGGTTTTATCCTTAAATATAAAATATCACATCAATAGTTTTTACTTTAACCGAAGAAGAAAAGAATCTAATTGCTGTCAATTTATCTATTTAGTTTAACTATTAAATAGAATTGAATTCCTTCTAAATTTTAAATTTTACAATAAATGAAAAAAAAATATTATTTTTTCACACAATGGATTATATTCAATTCATTTTAAGAATTGCAAATAATTGATTATAAAAATACCCTTAATCTAAAACTTTATCACTCTCTGCCCAAACCAACACACTTCATTCTTCCTGTTCATCCTTACCTTACCTACCCCACACACCCTACCCACAATACCCACCACAACCCAACTAACCCATACGCTACCTACCCCTTACCTAACATTCTTAACCCACCCTACCATACCTACATCATCCTCAGTTCTTCACCATAACCTACCCTACAACTTACTCCACCATCACCCTACCCACCACTCCCTTAGGTTACGCTCCCTCCCCACCCTACCAACCCCTCATTCATCCTATGTTAACCACTTACCGACCCACTCCATCTCATTCTATCCACATCCTACATTACTCCACCTCATCTCATCCCCACTTACATCACACATACCCTGCCCTACACTCACCACCCCACCTTAAGAACCCTTCACCCATCACACCCTAACCACCGCTACCCTACCCACATCACCCCTATCCACATTCTACCTTACCCACCCATACCCTACTTTACCCACCCTTACCCCAACCCATCCCACTCATACCCATACCTTACTCACATTTACGCATGCTACCTTACAGATGCCATCTTTCCTCAACCCATCCAACCAACCATCCATCCTATCTCACTCACCTATATAAAGTAAGAAATAAATGATAAAGAAAAATAAAAAAATGTATTTTTGTAATTTGACATTGTTTAACTATAAATTATTTAACAGATTCATAAACCAAACAAATTATTAAATTCGATTCCAATTTCATTTTTAGTACAAACATAATTTGGATTTCAATTCTAATTGCTGACAGATTCCAATTAGTTCTGATTAATCCTGCGAACCAAACGTCACCCTCTGGCAAAGTTCAGTGCTCAAAACAATCTTAACAATCTTATTTGATCAATTTTATAACAAATTTAAAAAACATACATTTTTAAATACTTTTATTTTGTATTTCTAACACCGACACAAATTAATAATTTACATTATATTTTTAGTTGTTCGTCAGTGATTATTATTTAAATTTACTTTTTGCATTTAACATTTCATTATTTATTTACGTATTATAAATTTATTGCAATAATAGTATAATTGTGTTTAACTTGCCTATTGCCTCTGTCTGTCAATGCCAACTATAGAGTTTGCTCTTGCTTGCTTGCTTTATTTTTTTTTAAATGTAATTCAATTTCTATGTGGCTTTGGAATATTATATATTAAGTCATATTTAATTCAAAAACATAAAGTTGAAATCTTTTGATTATATATTTATATATATCTAATTTACATAATTTTAAAAATTATTTTATAAAAATTATTTATAATTTAAGATTATTTTAAGTTTAGATTTAAAATTAGCTAATAAATTAGTAAATGTGAAGTAAACAATGATTACAAATAACATTATTGGATAATATCAAAAAGTGAATAAAGTTATTATTTATTAATGTTTGTAGTTCTTAAAAATAATGAATTGATTTTTCTTATATTTTATTTTAAAAACACTGACGTGTATGTATCTTTTCTGGTGAAACGTGGTGATATCATTTGACAATTAAGCTAATTATTTTATTAATTAGTACATGTATACAACTAAAATGATTTGTTATGTGAACCTATTATTTATTAAGTTTTTGGATTTATTTATTTCTGGCATGCCCATATTATTCATGTTCATCATTTTCAAGAATCGCGTCTTCATCGCATACAAGCTGCACAACACAGTGAGCAGCAATCAGCCTTTGTGTCTCAGACTTCAGCTGCTTCTGATGAGTTCTTCAACCAAACTGGTAGAATCAAAACACAATAGTAAAATAATAAACCCAACTTATAAAGACAAAAGGAGAATGAGAGATATAACACGATTCGTAGAACATATAATTATTAGAATATATATTGTACACGTTATATGTTCTTTGTTAATATTTTAATATTTTTTTTTCTTTTTAAATATAACTTTTGTTTATTTTAATATTTTGTTTTTAAAATTTTATTTTTATATAATTTATGATTTTTTGTTGTTTTATAAATATTACTAGTTTATGAATCCATGTATTACATGAATAAAATCTAATAAATAGTTGGTTATATAAAATGTGTATAAACTTAAAAAGAAACCAATATAAATATTAAATCTTATAAACATATACAAGAAAAATATAATTATTTGTTTTATATATTGTTTATCTATCTTTTCAAATATACGTGAATAATATTTATTTTTTAACATTATGTTAAGTTTTTTATTTCTAAATTTATATATATTTAGTCCATATGATTTGAAATTTCAGTTTTACGTAAAACATAATGTTTATATATATATATATATATATATATATATATATATATATATATATATATATATATATATATATATATATATATATATATATATATATATTTGATGACAATAAATAAAATGTTATGAAATATGATTTATTAATACTGTGTTTATATTTTTTTTAATATTTAATATTGTTTATAATCTTTATGATTTATGTTATTTATTAATACTTTTTTCAAATGTAATTTTGTTTATTTTAATATTTTATGTCAAATAGTGGATAGAGTTAATTATTTATTGTAATACCTCAATAATTAAAAAGGTAATTAACTTTATGGAACAATTATAATTGTGAATTTAAGTGCAACATTTTGAGTTAATTGCTAAATATTAATGATAATTTCTATTATTGGGACTTGAATGATAAAAGAAAAATAAAATGTTGGTTTGTATTGAAATGACAAGAATAGAATGATTAGTATGACATAAGAATCGATTTGCGGTGTTTGAATATATTTTGTATAATTATGTCAAAACTACTCATTGAGGTATTGAATTGTTAAATAAATGTAAGTTGTAGCAATGTGGTTTGTATTTTAAAATAAAAGATGATTAGGGAAGGGGTTGTGTGGGTGTGGGAGATTAGTGTTTGTTGTGTATACACATATTTGAATAATAAATATGTGGTTGTTTGAGTTAGAATGGTGATTTTGAGTTAAAACCCAAGTTTGAGCTCCATTTGAGCTCCAATAGTGTATGGAGGTTGGATTGCATTAATATACATGTTTTATATGATCATTATGAAACAAATATGTTATTTATGGCTATGGAATTGAATGGAAGCTAGTAGGAACTCATTTGGAGTTTTGAAGACTTAGTTTGCGTTTTGGCCACTTGGGAACTTAATTTGAGTTCATATGAATCACATGGAACCATGGAATGTTATGGATCAATAGAATCCATGGTGATGAACAGAGCCAAGAAAGCCAAGAAACTGAAGAAATCGATCACCTGAGGGGTGAACTTTGAAATCGATTTGCAGGGTTATCAAGAAAATGAACAACAGAAGAAATCGATGAACTTGATACTCTGAACAAAAGAATCGTATTTTTCAGAATTCGATGAGCTGATACTCTGATACGAATCGATGAACTGATACTCTGATACTTTGAAATCGATTTGCTTAGGTTTTATCAACAAAATGAAGAAATCGATCACTTGATACTCTGATACGAATCGTGAGATTGAGCCCGGTCGATTGTTGATTGCAATATTCCACATCCATCCACTGTCACGCTGCCCACGCTGCAACGCATGACGAATCGTTAAACCGCTTCATTTTCCATAGCCATCGTCTATTAAGATGTAGTGGCACAGCAACCGAGAGACGCTTCGACATCGACGTTTCGCTAATCGCTTCCAGTTTCCAGCCTTCCAAAAGCCAGAAGGGCAACCGCCAGAGTGCAACTGTGCAAGTCAAGCCTGGTGAAAAAAAACCTAATCCAGCAAACTAAAATGGGTTATCCGGTTACAAGCTATATCTAATTGAAAATTAGGCCTAATCCTATATATTATCTAAAAAAATCTATGCCCCAACCCGATTTCTGCCTTGGGCCGAAGCCCACTCAGCCCACATGGGTCGGGTCTGATTGAATGTATATGCAATGTTGCATATATGATATATAATATTAATTTGACATTGAATATACAATATAAACTGTTACTTCGACATTGAATGATCTTGATATGTTATATTGCATAGTGATCTGGATTTAAAAAAAAAATTTACGAAAAATAATCATGTAAAATTTTTTTCGAAAAAAAACATGTCATGACCGGTGAGCACCAATCATAATACTTTCTATGCATAAGAAAATTTTGGAAAACCACATGTATCAGCAAAGTATGATCGTGCATCATGATCATTTGATGCACCATGTAGTCAGTTCGAGTCGAAACACAACGCATCACAAGGGAAAACATATTGCATCACGCGTGGAGGATGGTGCATCACGATCACTTGATGCATCATGTGGCCGGTCCAGAGTTTAATCGGTCCGACGTCCAAACCAGTTCACTTACTAAAAATCAGTTCATCGTTTTTATGTTTTCCACAAAAATAAAATATAAAATTAGTTGGTTGAGAATCGAACCCAAAACCTTTTATTCCATAAGGCAAAACTTTATTCATTTAACAACAAGTCATTTTATTATTAAATTTATTGATTTTACTTATTTTAATAAAAAAAAGTTACTTTTTAACATATTAACTTACTAGTGGCATCGTAAAAAAAACTAGTGAATAAAATTCGATGTTAATCTATGAAATTAAAATCTTGTGTTTGATCTTTTGTAAATTAATATATTAAAGAGTTTGTTTGTTATTAAAAGAAGAAAGTCAATAAATTTAACAACACAGTGACATGTAGCTTAATTGTTAAAGCATTACTCTATGTAATTAAAGGTTTAGGGTTTGATTTCCGGCTAAGTAATTTACAATTTTATTTTTGTGGAGAACTTAAAAATGATGGACCAACACTGACTAAACGAACCAATCAAAAACCAAACCGATTTGGACAGTCGGACTGACTCGACTCGGAACGGCCACATGAGGCATCAAATGATCGTGATGCACCATCATTCTCGTGTGATGCATCAAATGATCGTGATGCACCATCCTTCTCGTGTGATGCATTGTGGTTCGACTCGAACCGACCCCGTAATGCATATGTATGTATGTATGTATGTATGTAGATTTGAAGAAAAAAATGCAAAAAAAAAAAAAAAAAAAATAATAATAATAATAATAATAAAATAATAATAATAATAATAATAATAATAATAATAATACTCCACAGTCCATTTTCATAATTGAGAGGTAACAAGTAATGTTATTTCTCCAAACCAAGTTACAAACAAAGCAAGCAATAATAACATTCTAGACCACACTATCCCACAAAAACATACCCACCTTCACATCAATCCCTGTTCATTCTCAGATTCTTTTTTTCTACTATTTTCCATCCATAACAGACTTAAACAGTAGATACAGAAAAAACTATCTTTATTTTTTGTTGTTTCTTTATCTGAATCAGACGAAAATAAAACTTTATTTCTTCAGCTCTAAATTAATTGTCCAATGGCAATGTTTTTTTTTAAACGACAAACTATCTTACTCCTACTCCTAAATTACTCATTTACCTCAATACTTACTTTCTCTACATAAATATCAACTTGCCTCCTACGGGAGTTGACCTCTCACTTACGTCTCCACCCTCTTACCAAATGGACTAAACCCCATTGGTTCCAAATGACAATGTGTGTCGTTCTTTGTAACATCTTTTCAATGCGATTAATGATCAATTTGAGTATCATCAAGAATACAACTTTTGAGCATCCAAGTATAACGTATTAACATGCTGCAAAGTTTCAAGAACAAAGTTACAAATAATGCACATTAATTCCGGAACATCAAAACCTACAACTCCTTAATCGAGCTATGACAAAAATGATGCTCTACCACGAATAATTGATTATAAGGGAAGCTTATCCAAACACTACAAATAAATTATATGAATAACTAATATTATAGCCACCTAAATATCCGATATCACATTATAGAATACTTAAATCTTGTATTATTAGCATATTTATCTCTCAAATTTTTGCTAAAAACCCGAAAGAAACTTATAAACCAATAAGGTTAATATTGAAAAAATCCAATTAACTTTTTTCATTTTTTCAATTAAGCCCTTAAACTTTTTTTTCCAATCGTTTAAGTCTTAAACTATGTTTGTCTTATTCATAAGTATATATTTTTGACCGGCAACCGGATTCGCCTGTAAAATATAACTGATAAAATAAAATTTTGAGAGACTTAATCTCTAAAATATGAAAGATTAATCAAATGAGAAAATAAGGTTACTTATATGGTAACCAGTCAAACATGTACTTTTAAATAAGATAAAAATAGTTTAAAAACTTAAACAATAAAAACTTAATCGCGAAAATGAAGGAAGGTAACAGGGTTTCATGAATATTAACCCTTGAATTTCTAATCAAATTTATACTGATTTTTGATTTTCACAATCGGTTTTTATGAATAAAATTCTAGAAGAGTTATGGTGAAGTTGAAAGTCAACATATCCACGTTTTTAAAAGGTAGTGGTTAATGTGTTGCTAAGGTCAAAATTGAAGAAAGTTGACCTTTCAACGTTACATTTTAAGCCAAGAGAGTCATGACTCATAACTCATAAGTGGTGGTGATTGGTCATCTTCACCGGCAACCGGCACCGGAACCACGTCCTCCGGTTTTTATTATTTTATTTTTAATTTTTATATTTAAAAGTAAATAACAAAAATGGTGATTATGATCGAGAAATTTTTTAAAGTTTTATCATAAAATATATAAAATATCACATCAATAGTTTTTACTCTAATGGAAGGAGAAAGAAATCTAATTGTCAATTGCACTCTGTTTATATGTTTGGTTCAACTATCAAATGGAATCGTATGCTTTTAAAATTGAAAAATTTCCCGGTATATGAAAAAAAATCATTTTTTTACAATATGGATGAAATTCAATTACTTTAAAAAAAATAATTGATTACAAAATACCTCTAACCTAAAATCTCATCACTTCCTACCCAAACCACCTCACCTGATCTACCCTGGCCATCCTTGCCTTACCTTACCCTACCTCAACCACCCTACACCACAATGACCACCACAACTCAACTCACCCATATCTACCTACCCCTTACCTAACATTCCCTACCCGCCCCGACCATACATACATCATTCCCACCCGTAACCTACCCTGTAATGGTCACCACAAGTCCACAACTCACTTTACCACCACCCTACCCACCGACCTTTGCCCTACCCTACTCTACCGACACACCCATCTCATCCCATCCACATCCTGCCTTACCCACATTTTCCCACCCCTACTTACGTCACACATACCTTACCCTCACCACTCATCCTTACCCTTACATTTACCTTACCCACCCTCACCCTAACGACGCTTCACCCATCACACCCTACTCACTCACCCACCCACCCCCACCCCACCCTATCGACCCACCCCACCCTATCGACCCACCCCTAAATTAGCCACATCACCCCTGTCCACATTCTTGCTTAGCCACCCATACTCTACCTTTTCCACCACAATCCACTACCTAGTACCCTTACTCCCACCCATACCAATACCCATACCTTACTCACTCACCTTTATGCACACAATCTTACAGACCCCATCTTTACTTAACCCATCCAATCCTCCACCTATCCCACCCACCTATGTAAAGTAAGAAATAAATGATAAAGAAAAATCAAAAAAATGGTTTGTTGTCATTTAACATTATCTAATTATAAATCATTTGATAGATTTATAAATCAAACAAATTATGGAATTGGATTACAATTTCATTTATTGTCAGCAAAACATGATTTGGATTTCAATTCTAATCTCTTAACAAATACAAATTTCTTCTGAAACATTTTGAGAACCAAAGCCACCCTCTGTCAAACTTCAGTACTCAAAACAATCTTATTTGATTAATTTTATAACAAATATAAAAACATACATTTTTAATATACTTTTATTTTTGATTTTTAACACCGACACAAATTAATAATTTTGATTATATATGTAGTTGTTCGTCAGTGATTATTATTTAAATTAACTTTTTGCATTTAACATTTTATTATTTATTTACATATTATAAATTTATTGCAATAATAGTATAATTGTGTTTAACTTACCTATTGGCTATTGGCTATTGCCTCCGTCTGCCTCCGTCTGCCACCGCCAACACCACCCTAACCCCACCGCCGCATGTGGTAGCCAATGCCAACTTTAGGGTTTGCTCTTGTGGGCTTTTTTTTTTTTTAATGTAATTCAGTAATTCTATTTCTATGTGGCTTTCGAATATTATTATACTAGTTTATAACCCGTGTATAACACGGATAATTTGAATAGAGCGATAAACTTAAAATTAGAAAAAATTAACTTTAAGATAAGATTTTGAATTGGCTTATATTTGATTGATGATACACTTTAGATTAATATCTTATATGAATTGTTTTATATTGGAATTTTAATTTATTTAGAAAGAAAAATATAGATGTATTTAAAATTTTTAATATAATGAATTGACAAAATTATAAAAAAATTTCCAACGAATAATAATTTGTTATTTATTTTTAAATATTTATATATAGATAAATACTTGTAACAATAATAAATAATAATTAAATCATAACAAACTAATGTAAATATAAATTTAAGTATAAAATTTACAGTGTTTATACATTCCAAAATTTTAAAAAATCACCAAATTTGAATTTTTTTTAAATCATCTTTATTTTTTAACACCAAATTGGATATATTATATTTAATTATAGTAAAAATATAATAAAATTTTTAATTAAAATACATGTATCATTAATATATGATGACAAGTGGCATCATAAAAGAAAAACAAGTTGCATCTAGTTACTTATTTATAACGTATGTATCGAAGATAAATCATAAATTTAAAAATATCTCTTTACACACAATATTTGTTGTTTTGTTGCTAGCTATCATCCTTATCTAAAATTAAAACTTTTAAACATTGTCTACTTTAAACCATAGATAAGACAATGTACAATTGACCATGGTAAAAGACGATTGTTTTAGAAACAAACCAACATTCGATAATGACGTCTTTGACTTTTATTGTGAGTAAATAATATATAAAATTAAAGAATAGAATTAAATTTGTAAGTATTTAAAAAATAGAATTAAATATGTATTTTTCTTCTAAATTGAAACATTTCAAATAAATGAACCGTGTATTTTATTTAAGAAAATAAAAATATATAATATATAAAATATAAATTTAAAAATTGAATTGAATATTAAGTTACACATGTCGATACATGAATGTGCAAAATGACATTCTAATAAATCAAAATGTGACATCTATTTAGTTATTTATTAGAATAGATAGATGTGTTGCATGAGTTTTAAATTTAATAAATAATTATCTTTAATAATATATAAACTTAAAATATTATTATAAAAAACAATACACAATAGTGATATTAAATAGAGATAAAGAAATTATGATAATTATAAACATATGAAAATAATTCTGGTATATTCTAATTGTTATAAATAAGTAGTTAAGATTAAAATAAATGTTTAATGATAATGGTCAAAATATATACTAAAAAAGTTATATAAATAAATCAATCTAGGTAAATTAGTTAATAGGTGTTATATTGAAAAGTAATTAAATTGAATTCATTTTCATTAATAGACTTAATTACATAGTAGTTAATTTTATGTTTTGAAATCAATTAAATGGGTAATTAAAAGAGTTATTTTAGGAAAATTAGGAGGGAAAATGAGAACTTGGATAGTTGATGTGATGACATGTGGCATAAGATGTTCTCCTTTATTAATATATAAAGATATAAAGATTATTAAGTCATATTTAATTCAAAAAAGTAGAAATCCTTTGATTATATATTTATATATTTCTAATTTATATAATTTAAAAAATTTTATTTTATAAATATTATTATTTATAATTTAAGATTATTTTTAGTTATTTAAATTAGCTAATAATTAAATAAATATCAAATAAATAATGATGATAATTAACATTATTAGATAATGTCAAATAGTGAATAAAGTTAATAATTTATTAATGTTTGTAGTTCTTAAAAATAAAGTTAACATTTACTATTGTTCGTATTTTATTTAAATTTAACTTTCATTTTAATTAAAATTATATATTTTCTTTACTAATTTATTTAAAGTTCATCTTTTTTATTAATTTTAATTTTTATAATATTATTGTTGACATTTATATATGTAATTTTGTTAGTTGTGTTTAAGTAAATATAATATCGTCGATATTTTTCCTCTCCAAAGTCACTATTTCTTCATATATCTTCCAACTTAATCAATTATCGACACATAAATTATATAATATGTGATATATATATATATATATATATATATATATATATATATATATATATATATAATTTATGTGTACATAATTTAATACACATAAATATATGTGTATATAATTTAATGCACATAATGTTTATGTGTATATTATATAATTTATTTCTTGTATATATATATATATATATATATATATATATATATATATATGTGTGTGTGTTGTGTGTGTGTGTGTGTGTATCCATAGGGATTATATATATATATATATATATATATATATATATATATATATATATATATATATATATATATATATATATCTCTTCAAGTATCTTCTAATGTCATTATTTTTTCAAGTATATTCACATATGTATATAATTTATGTGTCGATAATTGATTAGTTTGGAAGATACTTAAAGAAATAGTGACTTTGGAGAGAAAAAATATCGACGATATGATATTTACTTAAACACAACTAACAAAATTACATATATAAATGTCAACAATAATATTATAAAAATTAAAAGTAATAAAGAAGATGAACTTTAAATAAATTAGTATAGAAAATATATAATTTTAATTAAAATAAAATTTAAATTTTAAATAAAATACGAACAATAGTAAATGTAAATAAAATATTAAAATATAAGTATATTTATAAATAAAATAAGTATGTTTATAATGAATTAAGTATATCCATAAATAATATAATAATACAAAGATAAAATAAAATAGACTAAATTACATAAACGGTCCCTGTGGTTTATATGTAATTACGGTTTTAGTCCCTGAAAGAATTTTATTACACCACAAATCTCTAAAATCGAAAAGTTGTAAAATTTTGGTCACTGAAACTAACGGTGGTTAACTTTGACCGTTAGTCTCAGGGACATTTTCGTCCTTTTGTTTTTCAGGGACCATCTATGTAATTTTGAAACTTTCTTATGTCTTTTTCCCTTTTTCTCTTTTTTCTCTTTTTTCTTTATATCATAATTTACTTTCATATATATATTTTTTGTATTTCTTTTTTATTATTTAATTTTATTTTTTATTTTAACTATAAATTTTTATTTGTATGTTTATTGTTATTATTAATACTTTTTTATATATTACCATAATTATTTATATAACAATATTATATGATATATAGATTTATTTTTTTCGATTAGTAATTGGAAATCCAAATCTTTCATTATTCTTTTTTTCATTTAGAAAACGACAAAAATAAAAATTAGTTTTAGTTTATTTTCGTTCAGAAAATCTAAAATTGAAATGATTTATTTGTTTTTTCTCCATTTAAAAAATTCAAAACAACGAAGTGTGAAGTTTTTTTCATTTCGAATAAGTATATAAACAGAATGGTTCATAGCTTCTTCATTAAAAATATTTAATCAAAATTTTTTAATTCTGAATGGTTCGAAAAAATAAAAAATTGGAATGGTTCGTCAGTTTTTTATCAAAAAAATTAAATCTGAAGGTTTCGTCATTTTTTTATTAAAAAATTTTGAATTGTAATGGTTCGTCTTGATATCGAAATGGATATTTTGTTTATCAAAATTTAATACCATAACGATTTATTGTGTTTTCATAAAAAAAAATTAAAAACGAAATGGTTCATACACTACAAAAAAATGTCAATTGTACACGTTATTTTTACACGCTTTTAGCAAGTGCGTGAAAAAGTTTTACGTTTATTCGCACTTATAAGAATGTAAATATTAGTTACAATTGTAAGGTCTACCACTACGAGATCTATCTAGACGCGGAGCCGTCAACGAGTGCGGAATCCTCGTTAACGGGTAGACGGATATCTCTCAACCACGAAACACGGAGACTATTAGACGCTAAACGAACGACACACGAACGATCCTACGAACTAATTCTCTCCGAAAAAGCACTAAAGCTGATGATAAACTCGAGATCGCCTTAAGCTTAATTCCTCGCGAATTCTGCTAAAAGTCTGATAATATTTCGAGTGTATCCCTAATTATAGACCCTGATTCGAGTCTGATGTGGGCCAAACTCGAATCTGGCCCAAGGCCCATTCGAGTCTGTCCACAAAGACATTCTCGAATCTGGGCACCATTCGAATCTAAGGTTACATTCGAATCTATCACAGATTCGAATGTCTGCCCTTATATGATTCGAATCTAGCCAAATCACTTAAACACCAAGTGTTGAAACTTATGTTTTTACCTTATGATTGATATTATCTTTGAACTTTATGTTTGAACTTCTTGTAATATGTTACATCAAGTTCAAACACACAATCAATAACAGTCAAACACATATAAACATATATATCAAAACACTCGATGATTCTCAATACTCTGAATATTACTTAGACCAAAATGTTAGATCGATTAGACTGCTATCGTCACACAGGGTGTACCAACAGACTCCCCCTTGACGATAGCTTCTAATTATTTACATCAAGTTTAAGTACTAGAACTATATATACTACTACCTGCAAATATACCAGCATCTATACATACTCTGACAACTTTCTGGAACTTTCTGGCTTCAGATCTCCATCCTTCATGAAAGAAGATATGTTGATCATGAAGCTTTTTCAGATCTTCCTTTGACAGATTCATCAGATGCAGAGGATCATACACTCTCAAAAGAACCTTTTCATCTTGATCCTCCATGATGGCTTCAGCAGTTTCATTATCCAGGTACCACCACTTCATATTGAACAAAATATCTTGAGGCATTTTCTTCATGGGCACCCTTCTTAAGCACTTGACAGGCTTATAGACCATTTTCGCCCATGGTCGCCCTGTATGCTGATCTATCCTTGAAGGATCTTCAACTCTCTTTCCAGAGCTTGGTTTGAGTCTCTCGAACCTACCGGATCTCCCTTCACGTCTGATTATCTTCGCGATCACTTCAGCATAGGGGTCATTTCCGATGTTGACTAACTCTTTCCATGCCAGCTCCTTCACCTCTACCTTTGGCAATGTATTGAACACTTTAAGCTTGCGCCTTAGGTATTGGAGCCCATCTCTCCTTTTCAGAATGAAGAGCTGCAGTTCTCTATCGAAGAACCAGCTAATAATACCTCCCGAGAAGTTTTCTGCACCTGGAATTCTCATCGTCTTCTTTATTTTCGGCTCAGTCCTCTTCTCTTCCTTTTTAAACCAAAGATTTAGCAATTCAGCTCTGCTCGGCTCTCTTTCAGCCTCTTGCATCACTGAATCATCTACCGAAGCCACTTTGATGTCATCAATATCTATTACATGTTGATCAGAATTTTCATATAGTTCTGTGACTGGCTGGGATTGAATGATAACTTCATTTACATTATCGTCCTCATTAATCACAACCTCATCATCAGATTTCCAGTCAGCAATATCATCTGGAACGAACTCTCCTTCTTCTAGATCTTCTATATCATCTTCAAAATCGAATTCAAGGTCTAGAGGAGGTTCATCGATATCCATCAATGCTTCTATTATCTCACACACTTCACTCTCTGAGACCTTTGATGAACTGGCCTCACCTACTCCAGCTTCTGATTGGCTTGGCTCCCCCTGAGTCTGAGCATCCTGAGCAGCAGAAAAATCTACTGGCTCATTCTGTCTTTCCGTGCTGGGATCATTGCCATTGCCATCTTCATTATCATCATTATCATCCCTGCGCAACACTTCTTGATCCCTGCACGATGTCTCCCCCTGAGCCTTTATATTTTTCATTAACTACTTAACCAGGGAGCGCATCGATCTTAGTTCAGCTGCTTGATCAGCTACAAAAGTTTTAAGCTCTAAGTTCTCTTCCTGTACCTTATCCACAATCTTTTTCATTTCGGCATTCTCAGTAGTTAGATTTGCATTCTGCTTCTGAATCTCACCGATAGCTGTTGTTAGGCCGAAGATCTGGATCTGCTGGAAATCAACTTTGTCTTTTAGCTGCAAAAACCTTTGATTTTCTGTGTATGTGGATGAGGTAGATGGGATGGATTGAAGTGGAGTTGGAATGATCGGTGATGGTATGTACGGTTCAGCATGTGGTGGTGATGGTGGTATGGTGGATTGAGTAGGTGAAGGTTGGACTGTTTCAGGTTGTGCTACTGAAGCGGAAGTAGCTCCTTGCATAAAGCGATGACGCTTAGCCCTTTGCCTCGTTACTAAGGGAGCAACCTCTTCTTCTTCGAAATCAGAGTCATCAGACTCTCTTGATGCTCTCCGCCTCGAAACTTCTTCATTTACTACCAATCGCGACCCATAAGTTCCTATTTGAACGGTAGGTTCACTCGAAACTGACTCAGGAGCCACAACTTCAAACTCCTCTATCTCTTTCGATGCTGTTGCAGATGATGACACAACATTATCAGCATGTTCCGGCTCATACTCTTCCACATCTCTTAATACGTCTTCTTCTCCTTCTGGTGGACTGAGCAATTCACCAACTAATGCTGCAGTCACATCTTCGTTTGCATGGGGTCCTGATGCCCATATTTCTTCTAATGTTTGTGCGATTTGCTCAGATTCTGGATCCACACTCGAAGGCCCTGCTTCCTGTGCTTGAGGCTGCTGACTTGTGGAAGGCCTGGTTGCCTGAATTTGACTCGCGGATGGTCTTTGACGGTGTCTTTGAGCTCGCGGCTGCTGTTGTAGTTGATGTTGTTGTGGTTGTTGTTGCGGTTGAAACTCAACGACCTTTGCCCAGTTGGCATCTTCCGGGGCTTGAAACTCCCTATCCACAATTGCTCCGAATAGTGGACGCACAACAGGAACAGCCAATCTTCCTCGGTGTGAGGAACAATCAGCGAAAATCCTTTTGTCCATGATGGCAACGCTCAGTAAGTCATTTGACGGCGGCAAGTTTGGCAAGAAGTGCCGTATCAACATCATAATGAACCTTGGGTACAACAAGAATCTTTCCCTTTCTGGAGTCGTAATCTGATGAACGAACTCCGTGAAAAACATCTGTGAAAAGCTGAATTTCCGATTGTATACCAATGCAATAACCCCAGATTGGATCTTTGACACTATATAATCAAATCCAGCTTTCTTCGGCGCAAAACAGACCATGAATACATGCACCAAGAATCTCCATTGCCCAATCAGGCCACTCTTCATGTACGACGACTTTGCAACATCTAAACTGTATCCCATCCTCAGAAAAGCAGTCTGCCTAATACTTAACGGAAAGTCAGTAGGCCCATCCTCTTGTTCCGGAGATCCCAACTGCAGAACCTGACGCAACATGTCTGCAGAAAAGACTAACGGCTGTCCAGCGATTCTAGTTCTTAGAACTGTCGGGGTGACAGTGCAATCAACTTGCAAATGCTCGTAAAACTGTCGTACATATGGAAGAACTATTTGAATGTTATGGTACAGAGCAAATCCAATCCTAGATTCAGCTAGGAAATCCAATATTTGGCGATAACCCTGCGCCTCAGGGATATTATTGTCGGGATTAAGGACTGTATTATGCTTCGGCACAAATATCCTGTCTGCCATGTCTGCACAATAAATAAAGTATTAGAATTAACAAAAAAATGAATAAACTTGTTTAAACTCAAATTTGTTTTATTTTGAACTTGTGTAAGTACAAAATCCAACACCTATGAATTTCTACAAGTTTAATTAAAATTTAAATAATTCTAATTAAATGGCAGACTCGAACAACAGATTCGACTACCCAGATTCGAGTGCAATGACTCTTTCGAGTCTATTGACCTTCTCGACTCTATTGATAGACTCGAGACTGGTCAGACTCGAATAGTCAAGATCAGATTCGAATAGCCGACGGCCAACATTAACACCAAAACCTATGATTTTAACCTCTTTGGACTCAGAAAATTTCATTCATTTGTCCTACTAGTTACTAATCACTGATTTGTTCCTTTAATTTGACTATTTATTGGTCCAACCGTTGAAATTTTAAACAAACACAACTTAGACCCCTAAATCTTTAAAAATTCGTTGATTTTGGCTTAAAAGATGTATAAAACTACTTGAATCTTGTACAAACCAGTTGTTTATACCTAGATCTTTGAGTAGTATCGAACACACAATCTTCAAACTCGACAAAATGTCGTTTAGTAGAAATCCGATAGACTCGAGCAAATAGATTCGAGATCGCCTTGACAGATTCGAGAGTATAGATTCGAAAACAGATGGAGTTAATGACCTTTACTGTTAACCTATTTATACTAACAACCTTCGAGTCTAAGGCCCTAGTCGAATCTACTGACAGATTCGAAGTCTTACCTCTTCGAGTCTGTCCTAGATTCGAAACCACCAAACACTTAGAAAAATTTTTGAAAATTTTGAAATAACTTCAACTTTTCCAACCTTTTTCTACGGTATCGTGTAACCAGATAAAACTATGCCCAATCTTTTACCCTAAGCACAGATATTTCACGCAATGTTTATTTTATCCAACTTTGAATGCACCCTCAGTAATTTTTGACCTTTTACCTAAGTAAAAACTAAACTATAATAAAATAGAATAAAGTAAAATAAACTAAGGTAAAAAATAAAATAAAATAAAATAAAATAAAAATTTTTGACCAAAAATTTATTCTAGACTTAAGCTATACTTAAAGAAAATTTACAAGCTAAGCTAAATACTAAACAAAATCTTTTTGATGAGTATAGTCTAAGAAAGGTTCAATCAGATAGCGATGTCTGATACTTACTTTCAGTACTTAAACTTTCACACTTAGGAATTTTTGATTCCTTTGATTATTTGTCGTGACATACCTATTTATCCGATTGTTGGTATTTTACCCCTTTAAACACTCTACATTTCGGAACATCCCTTGGCATTTTTATTTATCAGGAAATTATCTTACGTGACTCAGACATAGACATACTTTTATGATCAAGGCACACAGACAAAGATTCTAACTTGTTGGTATTTGCAAACTTTCTTTAAAAGACAAACATCGGACACAGGTCTGTATTTTCATACAACAAAGTGTCTTAGTTTGACTTAAGGTTTTATTTTTAAAGTTAGCAAGACAGCGGTGACAGGTCTGTACTGACGTACAACAAAGCGACATATCTGCTAACCCGAATCTAAACAGAGACAACAGGTCTGTACTTACGTACAACAGAGTTGCATGTTTTCGACTCTCAGTTTTATATGATATTTCTATTCTTTCCATTTTCAGATGTATTTGATGTTGCTATACATCCCCAGAAAGCTTGCATACCTCATTTAGACTCAATGTTTGTATGTCTTGTACATAAAAATTAAGACCGATTGGTCATACATCTAAGTTAGTGACACGCTTGACTTTTTCTAGAATTTTTTATTAGCCTTGAGATTCCCTATATGTATTATGCCTACCAACACATCAAACTAAATAAAGTATAACACTTAGAATTTAGTTGCATTATGTGTGAAAGCCTAAACACTTAGAGTTTGTAACGACTGTGCTAATTTTCGTCACTTTGCACCTATACATCTAAGACTTAACTCTATTTTCTGATATTCTCTTTTTTTTGTATTTTTAGTAATTTTCTCTCTTTTTTCTTTTGTTTTTCATAGAAAATAAGATAACCTACTAACTTACTAAAAATAGAAACTTACTAAAAATAGAAACTTTCCTAAATTAGCAGTTTACTGTAAAGAAAGAAATACTAAGACTATAAAAGAAAATAAAGTACTACTACTAAGGTCAATTTACTCTGGGTTGCGCATTCCATTCAGTTGAATTAAATACTCAAACCGTGACTTATCAAACGCTTTGGTAAATAAATCTGCATTATTATCTTCTGTTGCCACTTTTACCAGTTTGATTAAGTTCTTTTCAGCACAATCACGAATAAAATAATGCCTTATGTCTATGTGCTTTGTTTTACTGTGTTTGACTGGATTATTAGTTATAGCAATTGTAGATTGATTGTCTATCCTAATTGGAGTTTGAGTGTAAGCCAAACCGTAATCCCGCAATTGATGTTGTATCCACAGAACCTGTGAGCAGCAACTACCAGCAGCAACATACTCGGCCTCGCACGTTACCTGACACACGTTGACACGGCTGTCTGTTTCTTGCATTGCCAGGACACCAATCTCCCTCCTAGGAACTGACAACCTCCAGTCGTTGATTTGCGCGTCAAGCTGCATCCTCCGTAGTCAGAATCTGTGAACGCCTCCAACTCTAGATCTCCCTCCGCGTGATACCAAAGTCCCAGCTTCGGTTTCGACTTGAGGTATCGTAGAATCCGCTTCACAGCTTTCATATGCATCTCCTTCGGATTCGCTTGAAACCTAGCACAAATACACACAGCAAACATAATATCAGGTCTTGAAGCAGTTAAATACATAAGTGACCCAATCATGGCCCGATATAAAGTCGGATCCACATCGGTATCACTTTCAGTACCCGACCCGAGATTGTGATTCACTTGAATCGGCGTGCTGAAGTGGGCAGTCAACTTTGTTCCTTCCATCCCGAAACGCTCTAATATGTCATAGACATACTTAGTCTGATGGATAAACATCCCTTCCTTCTTTTGGTCAACTTGTAACCCCAAAAAGAAATTCAACTCCCCCATAGCACTCATCTCGAACTTAGACTTTATCACCTTCTCGAAATCTTTGCACATCTGTTCGTCTGATGATCCAAAGATGATATCATCGACGTACACTTGTACCAAGATAAAGTCTTCTCCCTTCCTCTTCACAAAGAGAGTACTATCTATCCTACCCCTTTCAAAACCGTTTTCTAAAAGATGGTTAGATAGAGTCTCATACCACGCCCTAGGTGCCTGATGTAATCCGTATAGAGCATTATCTAAACGATATACTCTATCAGGATATTTTGGATCTGTAAATCCGGGCGGTTGCTCTACATACACCAACTCCTTCGCTTTCCCATACAGGAAAGCACTCTTAACATCTAACTGATATACCTTAAAGCCCTTGAAGGAGGCAAACGCTAGAAACAACCTAATGGCTTCCAGCCTTGCTACTGGTGCAAAAACCTCATTGTAATCGATTCCCTCCTCTTGGTTGAAACCCTTTACAACTAACCTAGCCTTGTTACGAGTGACTATACCTCGATCGTCTCTTTTGCACTTAAAAACCCATTTGGTTCCTATGGCAATTTCCCCTCGAGGTAATGGAACTAACTCCCACACTTCTAGTTTCCTAAATTGCGAAAGTTCTTCCTGCTTCGCTTCAACCCAGGAGTTATCCTTAAGTGCCATTTGCACATTTTTAGGCTCTACTTGCGATATGAAACAAGAATATAGACATGTGTGATATGCCTCGGAGTCGTTTATCATCGACAACAACACAATGTTGTTATTTACACTACTCCGAGTCCTCACACCCTCGTTAGGATTTCCTATGATGCTTTCTAATGGATGGTTCTTGTTAATCCTAGAGGTCTCTATTTCACCAACCCTTAGATTATCTCCTAAGTTGGATCCTATTTCACCTAATGGGGGAACAGGCTCAGCTTCTACATTTTCCTCCTCATGGACGTTTTCCTCAGAGTTGGAACTCAATGCTTGAGTCTGATTCTCAGTGGTAGGTGTTTCTTGATCAGCAACTTCTGGAGATCTATCTACAGTTGCAGTAGGCTCGGATGTAGATTCAAACGTGGTCCTCGGGAAGAATTGGCCATCGTCGTTCAGATGCAACGTCGCCATGTCCTTTTCGATTGTACCTGCAGTATCATCTAAAGGAATGTTAAATGACTCAAATAACTTATCATAGTCAAATATCCATTCCGGAGCAGTTTGGGGTTCATGTGTATAACTTGTGACTTCAATATTATACACAATCTCCACAGTACCAGTTGTTTTGTTAAACACCCGTTTGTTTGGTGAGTTTGGCACATAACCTAGGAAGTATCCTTCGTCAGCCTTTTCACCAAACTTCGGTTGATGTTTTGTTCTTAAAAGAGTGCATGGTACTCCAAACGGTTCGAATCCAATTAAGTTAGGTGGCCGTTTATTCAAAATTTCATAGCATGTTTTGTTCAAAGATTTAACTGTAAGGACTCGGTTTAAAATGTGGCACGCGGTATTCACTGCCTCCCCCCAAAACATGGTAGGAAGCTTTGAATCCGACAGCATAGTCCTTGCAGCTTCAATCAATGTTCTATTTTTACGTTCGGCCACCCCATTCTGTTGAGGTTCATATGGTGCACTGAATTGATGCACTATGCCCTTTGATAGGCAATATACACCAATTACAGTGTTTTTGAATTCAGTCCCATTATGACTACGTATGCATTTAACCCTAGTTCCGTAGGAGTTCTCCACTTGGTCTAAGAACCCGATGAGCTTTGTAGCCGTCTCGTCCTTCGTACCTAAAAAGAAAACCCAAGAAAAACGTGAGTAATCGTCAGTGATAACTAAGCAGTACCAACTACCTCCGATACTCCTTTTCTTGATTGGGCCGAAAAGGTCCATGTGCAACAAATCGAATGTTGAGGCTATGGAGTTCTGCTTCTTGGACTTGTGTGTCTTCTTATGCTGTTTGCCCTTCATGCACGGTAGACACTTGTCCTCGAACTGAAAACTTTTCATGGACACACCCTGCACCAATCCATTCTTCGTTATGTAATTCATCTTCCTTAGGTGCAGGTGAGCCATGCGTCTGTGCCACAGTACGGATTCCGTCTCCGAAGCTTTGGATAATAGACAGATTGGCCCCATCGAAGTCTCCGGCTTGTTCATATCCAACATGTACAAGTCGTTTTTCCTTGGCGCCCTCATCAAAACCCATTCTTCAGGAATCTTGAATCCCGGCTTTAGCACTAACGCCTCAGTGTCAGTAAATAACACCGAGTTCTTCTTATCACAGATTTGAGATACACTAATGAGATTGTGAACCAGTTTATCAACGTGATAAACTTGGTACAACTTGATTGTCCCATTAGTGACCACTCTGGTACCCGTGATATTTCCACCCTTGTTACCCGCGAATGATACGAATCCCCTATTACCTCCCTTGAAGTCTGTGAGAAGACTTCTTTCCCTCGTCATGTGCCTGGAGCAACCACTGTCGACGAACCACTTGTTGTTTAGACCTGTAGTTATCTCCTGCACATGAAAGAAAAGAGGTTATTTATCACGGGGAACCCAAGCCATGACTGACTTGGTAATACCATTCTCGTCCACATACGTGAACTCTTTCAAGTACCCATCTCGCCTTTCAGGTGACTTGGGCCTTTGAACTGAATTCTGTTGTGGTGCCGAGTGATTTAAATTCACTCTTTGCCTTGGTGTAGGCATTTGTTGTGGAGCTCTAGAATAATTACTATTATATGCCATTTCTGACTGTGATCCCTGAGCTCTTACCAGTGCATACTGTCTAACTGGAGTATGAGACCTAACTGGAGTATGTGACCTGCTAGGTGTTGTGCTCCTATAGACTTGTTGTGGTGCTGACCTAGATTGATTGTTGACACGATTCGGTGAATTTGTCCTAATCACTTCCTTCGGTCCAACCTTAACCGGTGTGTTTTTCACAACTTGTTTGGGTGCGGCCTGCACAGTTTTCTCGGTAGGTTGAGAACTACTGCTGCTTGCCACACTGGGTGAGGGCTTAACAGGTGTTGGGTTCACTGTCTTAGGTGTGACATCGGCTTTCCTAAGTGGACAGTGAGAAGCAACATGCCCCTTCTCGTGACATCTAAAGCAAGACATCTTATCTATGGACTTTTTGTGTGTTCCCTTAGATCTAGGTGTCTCACTAGTGTCTATTTCCTTTGGTACATCTATGGTGTCTGGCTCATCGACCTGATCAGCCCAAGAAATTTTCTGTTTTCCTGCAGGTGTTTCACTAGAGGAAGACACAAATTTTACTTTCTTGACCTTGACGGTTGAGTCAGCCACCTTAGGTGTATTTTCTACTATAGGCTCAGGTGTTGGTGTAGGTAGGTCCTCTAAGTCTACTGATTTATCAGTGTTCTCCTGAGGCTGAGGCATATAGTTAGCATTGAAAGGTGGAGGGATTTCGTGAAAACCTAGACCTACGGGCTTCTTAGACTGTCTTTGGGCATCTAAGACTTTCCCTAGATTTAGGCTCGAATTCCTAAACTTCTCCAACTTGCTATTTGCCTCTGCTACCTTAACCTTTGTCTCTGCTAGCTCTATATCCTTGTCCTTAAGACTTTTTGTCAAGGCTTCTACATGCTCATACATTAGCTCTATCCTAACACACTGCTCACTGAGTTTGTCTTTTAGAACTACTACGTCTTGAGCATCAGCCTTAAGCTTTTCTTTTAGATCTTGCTTGATATCATTTAGGCTAGCATTTTCAATTTTTAAGTTTTCATTTTGAGCAGTTATTGTTTTATGTGAGTCTAAGACTAGATTTAACCTATCGTTAGAAGTAACACATAAAGCACATAATTCACGAAATAGAGAATAAAACAGACTAACCTTTGAGTTATCAGATTTCACGTTGGCCATCTGAGCAGCAAACTCCAGCACTGTCTGATCATTCGCCTTTTCTACCCATATCGGACTGCTGTCCCGTGTGGTCTGCTCGTCCCCATCACATCCAGTTTCTGTGACTTCAGCCATGAAGGCTCTAGCATTGGACTCAGGATGTGAACTCCAATCATACGTACCATCTAGCTGTCGGTCTGAAGTGACATTGGTTAGTAAACCAGCTAGATTGGCTTGTCCAGATGAGGAACTCGGAAGGTATCGTTGTTGGGACTGATTTTGGAATTGTCCCTGATGTTGGCTCTGCCCTTGATATGTCTCTACCTTTGGTCTCTGGCACTCCCTGGCGAAGTGTCCAAGTCCTTGACAGTTGTAGCATTTCACCTTGGACTTATCAAACCCTATCCCCTTATTGTTCATCTGCAGATTCCTTCCAGTTCTCTTTATGAATCTCTTAACCCTCTGGGTTACCATGGCCAGTTGCCATTTCAGATCCATTTCCTCAAGATCATCAGGGTCGACCTGATCATAGTCTTCGTCCCAAAGAGCCGGATCGTTAATCTTCCCTTGAACACAATTTCCATACGCGGCCACAAAAGAAGCAAGTAGATTCAGATGTTCTTCCGCAGACTTTGCGCTCATGGGCATCTTTGAATAGCTCTGAGGTGTCGATGGCTGTTGTACTTGAGGTTGCGGTTCTTCCGATCTTCCTAATCCTAAGAACGCGCGATTCAGAGTGTCATCAGACTCTGCTGGTGACGATGTTTCTCCCGTGAAAAACGCTGTAGCAGTCTTCGGCTCGGCTGTCACTGAAGATTTGGACGTCTTTCCAAAGTACATTGCGGGATTCTGGACTTGTTCGTAATCAGTCTCAGCCTTTATCATCTCAAAGTGATATGCCCTCAACGTTCCCACTATGTCATCCAGAGATTGAGAGTAATACTTATCCTCGTTCAGCTTGATCATTGCCACGTACACAGCCCATTTGGCGGGTAAGGCATCCAAAAGCTTGTTATTCTTGTCTGTATCGGTAAACTCAATCCCGTGGCTCTCAAGTTCCGTCAATAGATGATAGAAACGGGTGATGATGTCATCCAGTTGTTCATCCTTTAACGCCTTGAATATTGCGAACTGTTGTTTCAACAGCTCTGTACGCTTCCTGCGAACCCGAGGATTACCCTCACACCTTTTCTCTAACGACTCCCAAAGTTCTTTCGACGTCTTCTGAGTCCTGAATGTGTGCAGTATATCCTGAGGTAAAGCCATTCGGATCAGCGAGAAAGCTTTGTTTTCGGCTTCATATAATTTCTTGTCATCCTCCTTCATCATTTGGTATGACAAGACCTTTTGACGGCCTTCAACTTCTGAGACCGGTGGAATATACCCTTCGTCGATGCACACCCACATGCGCATGTCATTGAAACGTACGAAGTCAGTAAATCGGTCTTTCCACCAGTAATAATCCTCGACCTTCATCAGCTTAGGCGGGGCGTTTGCCTTCCCAACCTCGTGGTCCATTTCTAGGAATTTCTGAAGATTTGACATCGTTTCGAAAGTAATTGAATTTGAACTTAATTAATTTAATTCGAAACTGATTTAGACTAATTCTTTCGAATCTAGGTAGATTCGAAACTAATTAAGGTTAAATCTTTTGGGATTAAATTCGATTAAGTGTTAAATTTCAATTAGATTCGAAATTATGTCAGATTCGAAATATCCTTAGATTCGATGGTCCTTAGATTCGAAGGTCAGCAAACTCGAGGGAATCAGCAGATTCGAAAAACCTATCGAAACTATACTAGATTCGAACTAGACTCGAAACAAGACAGACTCGAGACCCTCTTCGAATGAAGCACAAACTCGACACAGATTCGAAACCTACTGAAACAGACTCGAAAGGAGCGGATTTAGGTTAGACTCGAGACTAAAGAGAAACCCTAATTACCCCTATTAGATTCGAGCGCCGCAAACTCGAAAATCGGCTAACACTTTGATTTTTTGACGTTTTTCAGATTAAACCAGTATTTTTCTAACGAAAAATAATGGTTTCGATCAAAAACGAGAAAAACCACAAAGTATTTGCTGAATACCCGTTTGTTAAGCTCAAAAACTCGATTTTGAGAGAACAACCGTCCAACTAGCGTCAAGAAACCTAGAATGTATTTGATGAACACGAAGAACACCAAGAACACTCCGTAGGATCTGATACCACTTGTAAGGTCTACCACTACGAGATCTATCTAGACGCGGAGCCGTCAACGAGTGCGGAATCCTCGTTAACGGGTAGACGGATATCTCTCAACCACGAAACACGGAGACTATTAGACGCTGAACGAACGACACACGAACGATCCTACGAACTAATTCTCTCCGAAAAAGCACTAAAGCTGATGATAAACTCGAGATCGCCTTAAGCTTAATTCCTCGCGAATTCTGCTAAAAGTCTGATAATATTTCGAGTCTATCCCTAATTATAGACCCTGATTCGAGTCTGATGTGGGCCAAACTCGAATCTGGCCCAAGGCCCATTCGAGTCTGTCCACAAAGACATTCTCGAATCTGGGCACCATTCGAATCTAAGGCTACATTCGAATCTATCACAGATTCGAATGTCTGCCCTTATATGATTCGAATCTAGCCAAATCACTTAAACACCAAGTGTTGAAACTTATGTTTTTACCTTATGATTGATATTATGTTTGAACTTCTTGTAATATGTTACATCAAGTTCAAACACACAATCAATAACAGTCAAACACATATAAACATATATATCAAAACACTCGATGATTCTCAATACTCTGAATATTACTTAGACCAAAATGTTAGATCGATTAGACTGCTATCGTCACACAGGGTGTACCAACAACAATTACAAGTGTGGAGTTTTTATACTCAAATATGTGTTTTAAAAAAAGTTTGCAGATATAAATATGGACAAACTAATAATTTGTCCATGCTTTAAAGTATGAAAATTAATTTGTCACATTTAATTTGTCCGCATAAGAGGAAGCGTGGCAAAATTGAGTGTGATAAATTTATCTCTACACTTTCAAGTGTGAAAAAATTAAAATTTGTCCACACATATACATGTGAACTTTTTTCTTCATGATTTTAAATGTGGTAATTAGGATGATTTAGTATATATTTTCACGCTTATTACTGCAATAATTTTAAACACATTTATAAGTGTAAAAAATTTACTAAATTTTTACACACTTTTAAAAAGCGTGTAAAAATGATGTGAACAAATGACATATTTGTTGTAGTAATTATTTGATCGAAAAAAATTAAATCGGAATGGTTCGTCATTTTTTTCACCGTTTAATTAAAATCGGAATGCTTATTTTGTTGGAAAATAGAAAATCAAAATGGTTTATCATTTTTTGATCAAAAAATAAATTCGGAAGTGTTCGTTATTTTTTGATCAAAATATACAGATCATAACGATTCGTCAGTTTTTTGTTCCGAAAAAACTAAAATCGAGATTGGTTGTCATATAATGAAAATTAAAATGGTTAAAAAAAATTAAGCAATGTCAGATTTTCAATTTTTCCGAACAATAAACGACTCATTTTGATTTTAATTTTTTCATACAAAAAATGAAAAATTATATAGTTTGTTTCTTTATTAAAATGAAAAAAACAATTAAACACTCGTACTTTTAATATTTACGATGAAGAAACAATGAAACACTCGTACTTTTAATATTTCCAAATAATAAAAACTTCAACATGTTATTATTTTGAATTTTTTGTATGGAGAAAAAACATAAATCATTTCGGTTTTATATTTTCTGAACGAAAATAAACTGAAACTAATTTTTATTTTTATCTTTTCTAAATGAAAAAAATAATGGAGAAAAATTTGGATTTTCAATAAGTAATTGAAAAAATAAATTTGTAATAATGTTATATAAATAATAATGCTAATATATAAATAACTTAGTATTTATAATAACAATAATCATACAAATAAAAATTAATAGTTAAAATAAAAAAAATAAAATGTTACATTTGACTAATTAAAAAAATACAAATATATATATATATATATATATATATATATATATATATATATATATATATATATATATATATATATATATATATATATATATATATATGAAAATAAATTATGATATAAAGAAAAAAGAGAAAAAAGGAAAAAGAAATAAGAAAGTTTCAAAATTACATAGATGGTCCCTAAAAAACAGAAGGACGAAAATGTCCCTGAGACTAACGGGACCAAAATGTTACAACTTTTCGATTTTAGGGACTTGTGGTGTAATAAAATTCTTTCAGGGACTAAAACCGTAATTACATATAAAGCACAGGGACCATTTATAATTTAGTCAATAAAATAAAATAAATGTTGGACTATAAATGGGTAAATAATAAAACCATAGGGACTAAAAGCGTCTCAATGAAAAAGAGTAAAAATGTCATTCTTACAAATTTAACGGTTGTGTCGTTAAGTTTAACGGATGATGAACTAAAAGTGCACAAAATTAGCAAAACATGGATAAATTTGACCTTATTAAGGTTAGAGACTGAATCCCGGATAAACCATCAAACCTAAAGACCAAAAAATATCCTTCACTCTTCTTTTTAAATATAACTTTAGTTTAAACTATTTGTTGTTTTATAAATATTACTAGTTTATGAACTCATGTATTACGTGAATAAATTTTAGTAAATAATTGTTTATATAAAATGTATATAAACTTAAAAATAAACCAATATAAATATTATTTTTATGAACTCATGTTTTTAAATATAACTTTAGTTTAAACTATTTGTTGTTTTATAAATATTACTAGTTTATGAACTCATGTATTACGTGAATAAATTTTAGTAAATAATTGTTTATATAAAATGTATATAAACTTAAAAATAAACCAATACTAGTTTATAAAGTATAATTATTTTTCATGAAAATTATTTATCTATCTTTTCAAATATACATGAATAGTATTTATTTTTTAACATTACGTTATGTTTTTTATTTCTAAATTTATATATATTTAGTCGATACAATTGAAATTTTAGTTTTATGTAAAACATAATGTTTATATATTTTTATAATAATAAATAAAATGTAATGAAATATGATTTATTAATATTGTATTATAATTAATTATAAATATTTAATACTATTTATATAATCTTTATGATTTATGTTCTTTATTAGTATTTTTTTTCTTTTCAAATGTAATCTTATTCATTTTAATATTTTTATCAAATACTGGACAGAGTTAATTATTTACTAATATTTATAGATATTAGGAACAACGAATTATATTTATCTTTTATTATATTTTAATTTAAAATTAATAAAATGTATTTATCTTTGACATAATGTTCTTTTATTTTCTTTTGTTTTAAAAATAATAAATGTGATGATTTCATGTGACAACTTGTTTTCTTCATTATTATTTATACAGATGCTTATTGACTTGATATTTATATTTGATTATATGGATTGGTTTAAGAAATAGTTTTATCAAAATTGTTTTATATTCGTAATAATAACAATAAATATTAGGTAAAGACAAATGTTGGATATAATAATTAATTATTTATTATTATTTATATATTTTAAAAGTAATAATTTTTATTTTATTATAAAAATAAGAGTAAATTACAAAAATGGTTCCTGTGCTTTAGTCAAAATTATGGATTTGGTCCCTGGTCTTTAAAAATTACATAAATGGTCCCTAAAAACACTATTTACTTGCAAAAATAGTCCCTCTTTTTCTTAACTTTTTTAAATGACGGTTTTGCCCTTTTTTTAATAACAATTTTGGTCCCTCATTTATGTAATTTATTTTCAGTTTTAGTCCTTATCATAATTTTTTACTTTTTGCTTACATATTAAATGTTAATTTAAAAAGTTAATTTTTATTTTTATTTATAGATTTTTATTTATAAAATATTTATTTATTTTATTATTAATATTATCCTTATTTCTATATTTTACTTTATTTGATTTACAGTCTCTTTTATATATCCAATTTATTTATTAAAATTTTACTTATCTTGCGTTTTATTTGTATATATATATATATATATATATATATATATATATATATATATATATATATATATATTTATATTTTATACGTTTGTATCTAACTATTTATTATGTTAATTTTATTTAATCAATTATAATTTTTATAAAGAAATATAAACTTAGGGAGAGTCTAATATAACTATTTTTGTTATATATTGTGGCGCTCATGCTATCGTTTTATTCTAATTATTTTGAGGTTTTATTCATTTAGATTTAAATATTTTTTAATTGTAACACATTTTACTGCTTTATTCCTTTTATTCTGATTATTTTGTTACATTAATATATTTTTCTTTTTATTATGATTACTTTATTACATTAATATGTTTTGATTTAATTACAAAATATACAAATAAAAATGTTTCTAACAAAGTATACAATTCAAACGTATACATTTCGTTAATCAAAACATATAAATGTTTTTGTTAAGTTTATATGGTTTATATATTTTTCTTAAAAATTACAATTAATTTAAAATGTATTAACATTATAAAATATATAAGATAACAACGAATAACACGTCAAGTTTGTATTTTTTTTTAATTAATAATTAAATCGAAACGTCTTAACGTAACAAAACATTTAAATAAAAAAGAATAAAATGTTAGATTTTTATATTTTTATTAGAAATTATAATTAAATCGAAATGTAATAAGTAATGAATACTTAAACAAACGAATAAAACACTAAATTTAAATTGAAACGTATTAATATAACTCAATTTTGAAATAAAAAGAAATAAATACTAAATTTGAATCCAAACATATTAAAAAAATATATTTAAATTAAAATTAATAAAACCCTTAGTTTATATACTTTCTTAAAAAGTATAACTAAATCAAAGTATATTAACGTAATGAAATAATTAGATAAAAATATATCAAAGATAAAAATGTATAAGTATTTTAACAAATGAAACATAAGATAAATAATTGTTTAATATTTAAATAATATGTTTAATATTTAAATTTAATATAGAAAAACGTAAAATAAATAAATTAAATATTCTAATGGGATTATCTTAAATAAATAAGAATAAATATATTATAAAATTAAAAATGTATAAATAATAATAATTAATTTTTTAAATTAATATTTAAAATTTAAACAAAACTAAAAATTTATGAAAAAGACTAAAACTGAAAATAAATTACATAGTTGATGGACCAAAATTGTTATTGAGAAAAGGGCAAAACTGTCATTTAAAAAAAATTAAGAGAAAGAGGGAACATTTTTGCAAGCAAATAGTGTTTTGAGGGACTATTTATGCAATTTTTAAAGACCAGGGACCAAATCCATAATTTTGTTCAAACCACAAGGACTATTTATGTAATTTACTCTAAAAATAATCATTGTATTATTACTTTTAATCTTTTTTTTCTACAATCTCTATTCTCACGTCGTGGTTCTTCAATTGCCAGTGACAATACTTTCTTGCAAGTCCCTGTTTTTCAACTGTTACCGCCAGGGGTGTTATTCGGACAGATTAAATGGGTATCAGGTTATTATTCAGTTTTGAAGGTGTGGGTTAGCTAGCCAAACCCGAACCATATAATGAGATAGGTTAATCGTTTTTGGGTTAAATGAGTTGAGTAGTTTGAGTAAAACGAGTTATATGGTTTGGGTATTAAAATTGGTATTTAGATATTTACATTATACATATAAACAAATCTAATATATATGTATAAAACTACATAAAGAGTAAATAAATTGATATCTGTCATCTTCTATAATTAATGCATTGGAAAATGACATCAAATAGCATTGAACTTTCGACTTTGTACACATTTATGTGGTGAATTTTTTTTGTGCACATTTGGTTGTCAAACTTTCAAAATTGTTCCAATTTGATAGTTGGCGTACCTGTTAACCGGTTGATTCCGGTTTCGATGCCTACGTTGACAATTTTTTAATGATGTGGCTACCTAGTTATATCTATGTGGCAACCCGTTTTTTTAAAATCACCCGGTTATAAACCAGGTTCTTACAAGTTGGATCGATCGTATGAAAAATGAACCGGGTTTATAACCGTGTGACTTTAAAAGACGGGTTGCCACATAGATAAAACCGGGTATAATATAAAAACGGGTAGTCACGTCATTAAAAAATTGTCCACATAGGCATCGAAACTGGAAGCAACCGGTTAACAGGTACGCCAACTACCAAATTGGAACAATTTTGAAACTTTGACTACCAAATGTGCACAAAAAAAGTTCACTACATAAATGTGTACAAAGTGGAATGTTCAGAGTTATTTGATGTCATTTTCCCTTAATGCATATGTTAATTAGTATTTCAACATTAATTAAAATTTTAATCAAATTCATTTTAAGATTTAATTATGGTTAAATACTTAGATCCCACGACATCATAACAAACAATATTTAAAAGATCTTTTTATTAATAATTATAATTATTATAATAATATTAAACTTAAAATTTATTGATCATCTTTTTCACTTAAATATTTATACCATAAGATATATTAAATGTTATTAGTATTAAAAACTTGAATACATATAAATTTAATATAAATTTTTCATTTTTCGTATATTATATAGTTTTAAGAAAAATAATTTATTAAAGTTATCCGTGTAATACACATGTTAATAAACTAGTATATAGTAAACTAGAATATCAAATACATACGTGTCACTTCTACGTTTCACTATAAAAGATAAATACACCTTTTTATTTTTAAAATAAAAGACATATACAACTCAATAAATTTGGATTATCATATCTATATATGTATTTAGACAATAATTTATTAAAACATAATAAATCTAAATCTTATAATATCTAAATTAACCTATATATCTAATATTAATTAAATGTTATTTTTTATGTTTATCTAATGATCAAAACATATAAAGATAAATGAGTAAATTATTAAATATTTAACAACTAAAAGATAATTTGTAAAAACATATTTCATATTATTTTTATTTCGTGTAATAAACATATAAAGGGTTAAAGTCATACAAATGTGTGTTACTTTACTGAAATTATCGATATGACTGGTTTATTTTTTCACTTAACTGGATGGTACTTGTACTCAAAGGTGACATGTCGATATGGTACGTATGACCGGTAATTATGCTGACATGACAGTCATGTTGATTCAAACGATGACATGACATATTTTTTATAGCATGACACTTACGTTAGTCATACGAATGTATGTTATTTTACTGAAATTATCGATATGACTAATTTACTTTCTATTTAATCGGATGATACTTGTACTCAAAGGTGACATGTCGATATAGTTCGTATGTTAGGTAATGCTGACATGACGTTTTTTGTTTATTCATACGATGACATGACATATTTTTATGACATGACACTTACATTATTATTATTGTTATTGTTGTTATTATTGTTATTATTTATTCTTTTCTTGAATGTTGAACTAGAAACTAAGAAACCCAAATAATTAACATAAAAACCTATAATACACTCATAAACATAAGATGCTTGAACGAAATCGAAATCGATTCCAAAACGTAACCACCGGATTTGGAATACAGGGGACGGTGTTGCGGTGGAGATGATCGGATGCTAAGGTCATGAGACGATGGAAGGTGACGACCGGAGGTAATGATGTTTTTGGTTTGAAGACTTTATTGTAGCATTTAAAGAAACCATCGGGATGGTGTTTCAATCTCTGGTTGATGAAAGAGATAAAATGGGTGGTTAAATCCACATCATTTTAAAAAAACAATCAAAATATTAAAAATAGAGTTTTACCGATGGAACCGGTAACTAGTCATCAAATGTATCATATCAACAATAAAATCCAAGTATAAGTATCATCCGAGAAAAAAATAAATGCATTAGTCATATCGATAATTTCAGTAAAATATCATACATTTGTACGACTTTATCCCAAAATTAAAATATTAAAAAAATAAAGTTTTACCTGTGGAACCAGTAACCAGTCACCAAATGTACCATATCAATAATAAAATCTAAGTACGAGTATCATCCGGGTAAATAAAAACTGCATTAGTCATATCAATAATTTCAGTAAAGTAGCAGACATTTGTACGACTTTATTCCATATACAAATAATATGTTATATATAAATCAAAATATCAAATTATATCATTTGAAATATATAAATTACAAATATAAAATGTAACTATTATTCATATTATTTATAAAACTAGAAAAATAATAGAAATGACTAACAATAATGTTGTTCTTATATATTTTAAATAATTATCATATTATGTTTTCTAATTTTTAGTTTATACATGTTTTATATTATTGAGTTATAGTTGGTTATGACTTACAATAATCTTGGTCTTATATATTTTAAATAATTAACATATTATGTTTTTTTTTCTTTTTACTTTATATGTGTTTTATATCAATAAGTTATATTAAAAATATCCACATAAAACGAGGGTCACTAAACTAGTTCTAATTATATATAGACAAATCTTCGAAATGACAAATAAATTACACGAGTTACTCGGGTTATTTGAGTACTAGAAAAACATGAATCTTACCCATAAACCAAACCAAATTATTTATTCGGATATCATTTAAATTGAATAACAAACTCAAAAACCAAGTAACCTCGCTCGTTTAACCCGATTAAAATTCGGTTGAATTATTTTGTACGCCTTGTTCACAGCACAACCAAAAATTCAAAATATGTCGTTTTGATAGCTTTAGTCAACACCAATACTTTGATGCTACAATTGGTCAACATTTTTTTTTCTTTTTTTTAAGTTATATACTTATAACTGATCAAATAGTTAATTATTTTTATATTATTTACATCATAACCTAATTTTGACTGTTAACTGTGGTCCTTCACTAACCAGTTCTTTTTTCTTTCTTTCTTTTTCTTTTATATATTTATATATTTATCTATTTATTTATTTATTTATTTATTATTATATTATTATTATTATTATTATTTTGTGATGCTGTGACGACACATTCATTCTATTCAAACATTGTTTCTTTCAAAGTCCAATTTTATATTTTATTATTTTTATGCATAGTTCAAAATGTTGATGAAACTGATGCAATAATAAAGTTGAAGATTTAAAACGAAACAATAATCAAAATACGATGATATTTTATGTCTATATATGTAACACCCTCATCTCCCGCATAAAATTCACGTCAACACAATATCAGAAGTGGCAATAAGTCAATAACGCACCAAAATCCTTATTATATGTGTCAGCGGGTAATATCGATTCTTGCTAATTAAAACTTTTGCACTAAAGGTTAATACAGTTTTCGCAGTTCGTACAAACAACAACCCTAACTATCAAATATACATATTGATTACAAGTCCCAAAAGAAGCTATCACAAGCAGTACAAATCTGACTAACACACCAAAAGCTGACACGAAGATCCCCAAGTCCCAATCCAGCGAACGCAGTTACCGATCCCCTCTGATTCCCTAAACATCGTAGACTAGAGTACGTAAGCTCGGAAGCTCGTGAGTACGCGAGGGTTAGACTCTGCAGCATAAACACATAACACATAGCACATACACGCATGACAATCTCTATCACTATCCCTGGCAATCAACACATGTATCTCAGGTATGAACAATAAGTATGAGATTCGCAGCCCTGCACAAGCAATCACTGTGGGAACCCCTTCCCGGCTAACGACCGCACGCAGCAGTGGTTAGCTAAAACCCTGTAGCTCGAGCACGAACCGGCTACAGGCCCTGCCGTGTATACACGCTCTAGATACTGGTTAGGGACAGTCAGCCCGCGCGATCACTCATCACGAATCACTGTTCGTATGAAACTCATCACGGACACCCTGGACCGGATCTCACCTCATGCACATATAACACATATGTAGGAGTAGAATCACACTTGAGGCTCGCGTCCCTGTCTCATACACAATGCACAATATACATACACAATACTAGCTACACAGCTACGACTCGCAAAACCATCCCGGGTTTAAAAAAGGACTCGAGTACTCACCTGATCAATCCACTAATCCTGCACTCTCTGATTGGCTCAACTCTCTGTCGACTTGTCCATGTAATAACACGTGAATCCCAACCGTTTATCTCAATCCAACAGACACATATAACAGACTCACAATTGAACCTATAACTGAATCAGACACCAGAAACAACCCCAAACGGACCCCAAAACTCGACCCAAAAACATCTACTGAACACGACCCAAAACCCATGATCGCGGCCCGCCCCCGCCCCCATTGCGGTCGCGCCCATACTCCTCGTGTCACAACCACGCTCCCTGGTGCCTGGTTCGTCCCTGTTCCTCGATTAAGTCTGTCCAGGGGTATAAACACCTCATAAATCCGATTTCCAGCCAACCCAACAACATATAATCAATATATAACAGTTCCTATAAGCTTAGAAACTATTTCACACAAACCCATAACAATTCATACGAATTTCTGGAATCAAATTCATAGGTTCCTTACCTGTGCAACCTCAAAACCCAAAATGAAGATGATGGAGATTAATCCAAGTTTCTTGGATCAAAGAAGCTTCTCTTGCTGTTGATGTCTCAGGCACACACACAATCACTTTTCAATTTCTAAATAAGGAAAGGAAGGAAAAAGGGAAGCATATATACACGCTTTCTATTTTTGGAATCCCCAGACCCAAACCCGAACCCGATGTCATATTTTACTATTAATACCCTTTCAACCTATTTAATTTCGTGATCCCAAATGTATAATTAATCCACTAATATTATAATCCGGTAACACGCAATCACGATCCCGACACGTATAAATCCACTAATCGGGATATAATTGGACCAATCCAATATTATTAAAATAAGGGGAAATTGCTCAAAAAACCTCTAAGTTGGATCATTTTTGCGATTAAAACCCCCAACCATTTTTCATTTCACAAAAAACATCCAACCGGTTAAAACTTTGTAATTTTGAGATTTTTTCAAAAAAAATTGACTTGCTTTCGGTTTAGCCGGTTGCAACTTGATGACGTGAAAAATATATAAATAGATTTTTTGCGTAAAAAACCCCCCAACTTGTTTATTTTTTTTCAATTAAAACCCTAAATCATTTTTCATTGGAAATCTCCAACCAACAAAAATAATTAAAATTGAGCCTTCACTGATTGCATTTTGATGACATGAATATTTATTAAAATTTTACTTATTAAACAAAGAATTCGGTTTCCAATGAAACCTCCACGCTCTAGGCTCTAGCGAACCTCACTGCTCTGGCTGATCAATAAAACATAAATAAACGAAATTAAACATAAAACTAAACCTAAAAAATGCATCTCGTGAACACAAAATGAAATCGATTCCATCGGCACAATTGAAGTTAAAATTCAAGATTAAGCGGCAAAAGTTAATCGAACATACATACATAAAATAAACAACATTGAACATAAAGAGGGGATATAGTAATCGGGGTTGCGTGAGGTAGAGGAGAATAGAAGAGGTAAATATGATTGTTGGTTAGAGGTGAGAAAAAAAATAGCAAAGGATTTTAATCGAAAAAAAATATAGATTCAGGTTCAAAAAGGTACCTCTCGAAATCAAGTGCACCCGAATGTACCAACCTTAAAAAACTTTTTTTTAATTTTTTTCTCATAATCATGTTTAAATTAATGTTATACACATGATATATGAATTTCACATACATTCACACATTCTGTGTCCTAAAAAATTATGTGAATGCTCAATGCATGTTTATGTAAATGGTCATCCATGTGAATGGTCATTTCACACCATGTGAATGGTGTGAATGACCATTCACATTATCTTTTTTTACCATTCACAAGATTTATGATGTTGCTCCTTTTGAAAAAAAGTCTTATAATGTTGTATTATACATGTCTAGTCAAAAAAAATATATGTGAATGATTATTCACATTAGGGTACGCTGGAATCTCATAGGTACGCTGATGAACCTGATTACACACACATATATATATATATATATATATATATATATATATATATATATATATATATATGGGTGGGTTCAATGGAAAACCTATATGCATCAGAAAACCCAGGAACCACTTTATAGCCATTGGATCAGGTGATGCATCACGCATAAATTTGGTGCATCACGCGGGAATTTGGTGCATCAAGCGGGGAATTTGATGCATCACGCGGAAATTGTGATGCATTTGTGGTGGTGCATGGAGGTTTTCCAAAGTTTTCCGATGTATGTTGGTTTTCCATTGAACCTCCCCC
>JAANYP010007256.1:0-21306 GCA_020465985.1 Centrapalus pauciflorus
AATATCCTCAGCCTGTTGTGAGGCTGGGATAGTTGATGTGGGTATCTCCATTTGTACAACTGGTTCCTGTTGGGAGGAACCAGAGGGTCTAGGCTGACTCAAGGGTGACTCAGGCTGGAGTGAAGCAGGCTCCAAATGAGCTGAACCTTCTCCCAAAATAGGAGAGGCAGCTTGGGTTGCTTCTTTTACAACTGAAACCTGTTGAGAGGGAACAGAGGAGACTGTTTTCTGGGCTAGTTTCTTTTTGGCTAATGATTTTCTTTGATAACGGATGGATGAAGTGGGTGATTGTGGAGAGGAGAGGGGATCTGTTTGGACTGGATGGGAGACTGGGTCAGGAACAGTGGGGCTGGACTGTTCCATAGTCTCTTGTGCCACAGAGGCACCAGCCACAAAGGCTTCAGGCTCAACAAATGAGCCAGGGTGAGGAATCTGCTCTTCCTCAGCCACAGAGGCTAAGGGAGCAGACTCAGCTTGAGCTGTTTTGGCCTTCTTTTTAGCAGGCCCAGCCTCAGCTGCCAAGGTCCTTTTTACCAACTTAGACCTGGCTTTGGATTTTCCACCGGGAGCAGCAGTGACTGGATCCACCCTCACAGCAGAGGGTCCTTCCACTAAACCCAACAGCCTCCTCATTGGTGTGAGAGAGGAGGCTCATTTTCCAGTACAGGAGTATGAAACACCCTATTCCCTATCACAGGGAATGCAGCAGTTTTAAGTAGGGGTTGAGAGTGATATAGATGCTTACCACAGACATGGCAGAAGATGAGACTCAGGAACCTGGGATATCTGACAGCTGCTGGTCTTGTCTCTTGTTGTACCAGGTTTCTCATGTTCAAGAAGATCCATTTGGCCATGTCAAGTGTAGTCCCATCCACCAGCTGAAGGACTATAGGCACTTCATCTCTACTAAGTTGGTCAAAGGAACCAACCTTGCTGCTGAATGACATTGCCACAGAGGCAAATAGGAAATTATATGTAGGTGATAACTCCTTCCTGTACAGAGTAGTTCCAACCTTGGGTTCTGCCACACCACAGAAGCGTAGCAGATTGCCCATTTGCTCATTTTCAGGCTGAGGGAGATCATAGTTCTCAGCCACTGGAAGATGAAGAACTTCCCTCAAAAGATCGACTGTAATCTCAATGGTTTGAGTCCCATTGAGAATAGTACCTCTGATAACCTTAGTGTTTGGATTGTAAGAGCAGGTGTACCAGAACTCGTATACCATCTCCTGGTACAGGACACCAGGAGATGCAGTCAGGGCATAGTTCAACGGATGAACTTGCAGGAATTCCACCATTTGATCGTAACCCTTCCCCACATAGTTTTTGGGGATTGTGAGGTTTGCTATGTAGTTGGTGGGTTTCAGGGTCAGCATCGTGGTGACAGAAGGATGTTTAACAACATCCTCACCAACGAAAACTGGCAGAAAGGGATTGGGTCTGTGAGCCATTTGAGAAATTTGAAGGTTTGAGGAAGCAAAAGACACTTAGTCGATTTTAGGGTTCTTGAGAATTTCTGGGAATGATGAGGAAGACGAAGATGAAACAGTATGGTGGTATTTATAGGATTTTGAATGGTCGTGTGTATGAGAGAGAAAAGATTTGGGCGGTTTGATTTGAAATGTTTGTTAACGGAAAACGGAACGGTTGTCCATGTCAGAAACATTGTCAGACCACTTGACCTTTTTGATCACTAACACACGTAACATACATTATCCGCAGTAATTAAGTTAAATAAAACATAATTTAAGAAACTTAATTATGAAGAAAGGTAATTAAACTGTTGGTCTACGCTGATGGTCAAACCTGTGATGATCAGGGTCAACAAGGTTCTCAGTCTTCAAGCTGTTCTTCCTTCAAACTGTTCCTTCAGCCTGCTCTCCTTTGTGAGAACAGGTTGAGTTCAATAGATGAACAGGTTACAGTGTGAAGAAGTGAACAGGTTGAAGACTGAACCATCAGAGCAGGCTGGACGAATAAACAGGTTAAACTGTTTTTGTTCAGCCTGTTGTATGTTCAAGCTGTTCAAGTTTTTCAGACAAATGACTAAGTACAGAACATGTATAACCTGTTCTGTCTAAGCTGTTCAGAGAAACTTGAGCAGTGTGAGACATACGAATTATTAGACCGTTGAGAGACACTTAGTCACTCTTGTTTAACATGCCCAGCTTGCTGACAAGGTAATTAAACCTTGTTTCATCCAGAGGTTTGGTGAAAATGTCTGCAAGCTGTTCATTTGTGGAAATAAAACTTACCTCCACATTACCTTTTTGGATGTGATCCCTGATGAAGTGATGTCTGACTTCAATATGCTTTGTTCTTGAGTGAAATACTGGATTGTTGGAGATGGCTATGGCACTTGTGTTATCACACAGAATAGGAGTTTTCCTATACACAAGCCCATAGTCTTCAAGCTGATGCTGCATCCACAGAATCTGCCCACAGCAGCTTCCAGCAGCAATATATTCAGCTTCAGCAGTAGAAGTGGACACTGAGTTCTGCTTCTTGCTACTCCAACTGATCAACTTTCCACCAAGGAGTTGACATCCACCTGTTGTGCTTTTCCTGTCTAACCTGCAGCCTGCAAAATCAGAATCTGAATAACCTGTTAGTTCAAGGCTTGAGTCTTTGGGATACCAAAGACCTAAGCCTGGAGTACCCTTCAGGTATCTGAAGATTCTTTTAACAGCTGCAAGATGTGATTCTTTTGGATTAGCTTGGAACCTAGCACATAAACAGGTGGCAAACATAATATCAGGTCTACTTGCAGTCAAGTATAGCAAGCTCCCAATCATGCCTCTGTAAGCTGTTACTGAAACAGCTTTGCCACTGGCATCAGCATCCAATTTTACATTGGTTGCCATTGGGGTTTTAATAGGAGAACTTTGATCAAATTTAAACTTTTTCAAAAGATCTAAAGTGTACTTTCTTTGATTTATAAAAATTCCAGTTGAGGTTTGTTTAACCTGTAATCCTAAGAAGAAAGTTAGTTCTCCCATCATACTCATTTCATACTTGGATTTCATGAGTAATGAAAAATTCTTGCATAGTTGCTCATTAGTAGAACCAAATATTATGTCATCCACATAAATTTGAACAAGCATAATATCAGACTTCACCTTCTTTATGAACAATGTGGTATCCACTTTACCTCTGGAGTACCCATTGCTCATAAGGAATTCAGTAAGAGTGTCATACCAGGCTCTAGGGGCTTGTTTGAGACCATAGAGAGCTTTGTCTAACTTATAGACAAAACCTGGGTGTTGTTCATTTTCAAAACCTGGAGGCTGCTTGACATATACTTCTTCTTGCAGCTTCCCATTCAAAAATGCACTCTTCACATCCATTTGAAATACCTTTATGCTCTTATGAGCAGCGTAGGCTAGATACAAACGAATTGCTTCTAGCCTGGCCACAGGAGCAAATGTCTCATCATAGTCAATGCCTTCCTCCTGTCTGTAGCCCTGAGCAACCAGTCTTGCCTTATTTCTAATGACATGACCTTGCTCATCCATTTTGTTCCTGAAAACCCATTTTGTGCCAATTATTGTTTTTCCTTTAGGGGCAGGGACCAGCTTCCATACTTTGTTTCTCTCAAACTGATTGAGTTCTTCTTGCATGGCAGTGATCCAATTGGCATCTTTTAGTGCTTCATCCACCTTCTTTGGCTCCATCAGTGAAACAAAACTAGAGAACATACAAAAGTTCCCTAAGCTGTCCCACCGAGTTTGTATCCCTTTATTGATGTCACCAATTATTTGATCATTGGGGTGACACCTGATCCACTTAGGATCATTTTTCCATGATGACTTACCAGAGTTGTTAACATCTTCAGCAGGTCCTGTTGAACAGCTCTCAAGATTTTCAGACACACTGTTGTCTTGAGCCTGTTCACTTGTTGAACATGTCTGACCACTGTTGAACATATCAGCAGAGGAACTGGGGAAATCAGCATTGATAGGTTCTGGACATTCAGTTGTAATTAAGTCAGTACATTTATTCACACAGGGTGTATTGACATAATCATCATCATGTCCATTATGATTAGCAGGTTCCACACTGGGTGTAGTGGAAGCTTTTGAGTCCTCTTCATTGATTGAATGCATCAGATCATCAAAGTTGAGGTCTCCTGAAACTGATTCAGGAACAGCTTTGGTGGAGGCATTCTTGGACTCTTCAAAGGTGACATTGATAGATTCATCTATCACCTTTCTTTTGTTGTTGTATACTCTGTAGGCTTTGGAGATAGAAGAGTAACCAAGAAACACTCCTTCATCAGCTTTAGGTTCAAATTTTGACAGCTGGTCCCTTTGATTCAGAATGAAACAGGGACATCCAAACACATGGAAATAGCTGACATTTGGCTTTCTCCCTTTGAGCAGCTCATAGGGGGTCTTGTTGAACCTTTTCACCACTAAGGATCTGTTTTGAGTGAAGCAGTCAGTGTTGACAGCTTCAGCCCAAAATGATGAAGGCAAACCTGATGCACACAGCATGGTTCTGGCAGCTTCAATGAGAGTTCGGTTTCTCCTTTCAGCAACTCCATTTTGTTGAGGAGTTCTTACTGCTGAAAAGTTTTGACTGATACCTTTCTCTTCACAGAAGTCTTCAAGAGTACTGTTTTTGAATTCAGTACCATGATCACTTCTAAGCTGCTTTACTTGGGCAGAGTTCAGCATTTCCATCTTTTTAACAAATCCAATAATTTCTCTCGCAGCCTCTCCTTTGCTCTTCAAAAAGATCACCCATGTGTACCTGGAGAACTCATCAACCATTACAAGAGTGTATCTTCTTTCTCCTAGACTTGGGAAATTAATAGGTCCAAACAAGTCCATATGGATTAAGAAGAGTGGAGTATCAATAGAGAAATTATGTTTGGATTTAAAAGATGTTTTTCTCTGCTTGCCTTTCTCACAAGCTGTGCATAATCTATCTTTGGCAAAAGTAATAGAAGGCAAACCTGTCACCAACTCTTTCTTATAGAGTTTATTGATGTTCTTGAAGTTCAGGTGTGACAATCTTCTATGCCATAACCAGTTTAGATCAGCGTTGGTTCTTGTGAGAAAACAGGTTTCAGTTGTGGGATCAGCAGAATGCATATCCACAACATATACACCTTTCTTTCGTTGAGCACACAGCACAACTTTGCCTTGGGAATCCAATATGTAACCCAGGTGCTCATCAAAGTTAACCTTGTAGCCAGCATCACACAGTTGGCTTATGCTAACAAGGTTATGTTTTAGCCCAACCACATAGGCTACCCTTTTGAACACTGCAGCACCAGCTTTAAGAGTTCCATATCCCTCAGTGGATCCCTGCACATTGTCACCAAAGGTGACTTTTGGCCATTTTTCAGGCCTGAGATCACTCAGCAATTCTTTACAACCTGTCATGTGCCCTGAGCAGCCACTGTCCAAGTACCAAACCTGGGAAGGTTGTTTTTCCTGCAGAGTGAAAAGAGAATTATTAGTTATTTTTAGGGGAACTCATCACACAGATGAGTTCTCCTACTTCATTAACATTTGTTGATGGATTTGGAATGTCCACACTAATATTCCCTATTTGAATGGTATCAGCTTGAATACCATCCTCAGTGACTATGACATTTCCACCACTGCTTGTAACAGCTGTGAGGGAAACAGCAGAGTCAACAGGCCTCATGTCCTCAGGTTCAGGACAGTCCTTGGCAAGATGTGTCTTCTTCCCACACTTGTAACATTTTCTCTTTTTAGTATTTTTGGAAGAAGGTCCTTCAGAAACACATTCTGATCTGTTTTTGTTGATTCTTTCAGCAGGTTTAGCATTCTTTGTAGAATCAACAGCTTGTGTGGTAAGTTCAATGGCCACAGCTTTGACTATCTCTTCTTTCCTCTTTTTGGGAGGACAGATGTCAAAGACAGGAAGCTTGATTGGCCTTTGAGCTTCCACAGGTTTGGGAAACTTATTCCCAGTTGTCTCAGTTTGAGCAATGGCTTTGCCTTTGCCCCTACTGAGTTGTGATTTATGCTGCCTATCAGCATACTCACTGTGTTTGGTTTTGAAAAAACTTATTTTCATTTAAAACCAACTCACCACCATGATTTGAAAACTTATTTGAAATCACAGCAGTTTTGTTTTCAACCTGAGACTTACCCTTGTTGAAAACAGGCTGCTTACTTTTTGAAAACTTATTTTCAAAATGTTTAGCATCAAAAGGATTAACATGCTTTTTACCAACAGCTTTGGACTCTGAACCTGTTTTGTCAACAGGCTTAGCATCCACAGCTTTAGTTTGAGCATGTTTTCCTTTCTTCTGCTTGTGTGAGCTAGCAGAGCACTTAGCAGGCTGTTTTGGAGAACAGACTCCAACATCAGCTTTTGAGCTGAGTTCACACAAGCTGTCAGTATTTTGAGGCCTGACAAACCTGTTTGTTGAAATAAGTTTACCATTCACATTTTGGATGAATGTATTTGGAAGTTCACCAAGAGTGGACAAGTCTTCTTTCAAATTACTTATTTCAACGATGGAAGCTGCTGTGTCAAGATCCCCTCCAAGATAGGCTTGGATTTGAGCAGGGATCTGTTGACTGATACAATGGCTGACTTTTTGTGCAGATTGGCACCAAGAGTCAACTATCTTTTGAAGCTTAGCATGCTTTATATCTGTTTCTCTCTTTTCTTCCAGTAAAATGGAGTTGATGTGTTTTAATTCATCAAGCTCAGTTTCCAACTTATAGAAACTGTCCAGTTTACTGGTTTTAGTTTTAAGATCAGCTTTAAGCTTAGAGATTTCAGATATAAAGCATCATGCTTCTCAACAGCAGCTTTCAAATCAACAAGCATGTATTCAAACATTTTAACTTTTTCTTCAGAACTGTAAGCCATAAAATTTTGTACCTTATACATCATTGTAGGATTCCAGTTCTCCAAGCTGCTGAAGGCTTCAGCTTCAGCCATGTCCTGTTTGAAACTGCTTGTTGATGGAACATCAGAGTTGGCCATCAGACACTGATTATCTTCTTCATCAGATGATGAATCAGATTCCTCCCAGTCACATGTCTCAGCCATGAGTCCCTTCTGGCGATTGGAAGACACAGAGTTTTCCAATTTCCTCAGCTTAGCCATGGCCATAAGGTACTTAACCCTATAGCCATCATCCCTGTTAGTCTTGATAGGTTTGGATGACTGACCAACAGCTTTTGACACACAGTCAGCAGCTATATGGCCAGTTTTGCCACACTTGAAGCACTCAGCCTTGGATTTGTCAAATGCTTTCTTTTTGCCAGCACTTGCACCTCCTTGTAGCATACTTCTTCCAAATCTTCTCTTGCTGAACTTTTTGACAAGCATAGCTATCATTTGCTCATCATCTTGTTCAGTAAGATCTGCAGCCTCTTCTTCTTCAGACACCTCCTCCTTATCATCATCCTGTTGATCAGGTTGAGTGAACACATCACTCACCTGATTAACAGACTGTCTCACATTAGCCACAAAGGCTGTACCTCTTCTGGACATTTCCAAGGCATTCCTCTTTTGCTGCCTTGATTGTTCATCATTCAGTAAGGATCCATACAGATTGACCAGATCCATACTTCTGATAGTACCTGAGTTTCTTAGGATGGTTGAGAAATAGTTCCACTCCTCAGGTAAAATGTCCAGAAACTTGTTCACCAAAGTAAGACTGTCCTTGGTGATCCCAACAGCTTTGAGATCATTCACCAGAGCAGTGAACCTGGTGTAGGTTTCTGTGAGAGACTCCTTTGGTTTGGCAAAGAAGAGTTCATACTGTCTAACAAGATTGTTAATCCTGTTGTCCAGTGTGATTGTGGGTCCATCATAGACGGTACACAGAGTATCCCACATCTCCTTTGCAGTCTTCATCTTCTCAACCTGCTTGAACACATCATCAGGAAGAGAAATGACCAGGTTGTTTCTGGCCTTTGCATCCAGAGCTACCATTCTCTTGTCTTCATCAGACCATTGAGCTTTTGCTTTCTCAAAGGTCCTGATTTCAGGAGCAGCTCCTTCAACCGCTGGAGTTATTGTAGTAACAGAGGTTGGCACATAGGGACCCTCCATCACTATCTCTGGCAGTTGTACATCCAGATTCTCTAAATAGAGCATCATTCTGCACTTCCAACCAGAGAAGTTTTGATGATTAAATTTTGGAGGCTTGCCCATAGAGCCATTGTCATAGTAAGAAGAGTTTGCAGCACTGTTGTCCATGGAAACTTGGGATTATGAGAGATCTAGAATGACACACACTCTAACCTGCTCTGATACCAGTTGTAGGTCCCGAAAGGTTCCCAAAGTATATAGTAATAAACTGTAGAGGGGGGGTGAATACAGTATTTAAAATCTACACACTCTTTTTCTCAATGTTTGTATGTATTATCAACAAATGTTAATTACAAACAAGCTTGACTGCGGAATTGTTCAAGCTGAGATGACAGAATACAACAGTATGGTTTCTAGTCTAAGACACACTCAAACTAGATTACAATGAACACACTCACTAAGATGCACTCACTGTATTTTACAAGACTTTAAGGAACAACTTTGGTAAACAGCTTAGACACACAGAAGCTTGTTTACAGAAGATTTGCATGCATGAATATCACACTTGCACGTTCACTCTTGGTTTAAGCACTTAGCTTTCTTCACATTCTTTCTGACCTTAGAAGCTTCCTTTTATACTCACTTAGAGGATCTAAGAGAAACATCTTCATTGGGCAGAATGAAAAAGGAGAAGTCTTGTTTGAAAAGACAATATAACTTTTCTGCACTTTTCTGAAAAGCAGACTTGCCTTCTCTTGTGCAGAACTTTTGTCTTTTTACTTTCTACTGTTGCATTGCCTTTAACCATTTTAGGAATGTCAACTTTGCGTCTTTCTTCCTTGTAAAGGCCTATTTTGATATAAGAAAAAGGTCTGTCACCCTTTTTCAAATATCCGTTTGTCTTCATGTAACAGAACAGCTTGGGCAGGCTGAGCGGTTCTGCTTTCCACTTTGTCTTCAACTGTGTAAACTGATCTGGTAGTTAAAAACAATACATGATGACTTGGAAACAAATTCCATAAAGTGTTTAGCCTGTTTACAAAGAACAGGTTCTGTTCACAAAGAACAGAACACTTTTTAAAAATGCCCAAGCTGCTCAACAGTGTAGAGCAGCGTAGACAGTTTATGTCCAGCCTGATCAGCAGACTGATCAGCTTGGACAAACTGTTTTGGTTGCAACACATGCAACGTATAGAACAGCTTTAGACTGATATTGCAAATCATTTTCAGGTTTCAATAAGGCATATAACAGGCCTAAAATTCAACCTTCAAATGTATCAACAGGTTTGATTATAAAATCTCCCCCTCAGATGTAGAGCAGGTTTGACTGAGGCCTTTTTGTGCCTAACAATAACCACTCTTACTTCTGAAATCTTCGGAAAAGCAAAATGAACAATTTCATTATCTACCAGTTTTCGCCCTTTTGTAGTCGATAAACTGGTAATCGCAGTCCGACCCACCAACACCCAATCAACATCTTCTTCAAAATCCTCATTTTCTACATCCCTCAAACTCACCGTCTTATCCTCCACAACTCGGTGCCTCTTCGAAACTGAACTGTAACGTGAACCTAGCGTCACTGAAATCAGCTGAACCGGTTTCGCTCCAGCCTTTAAACCATTTTCTTTCTTCACAGAAATCGGTCTTACTTGCGATTTACCATCATATTCATCCATTTTTTTTCTGATTTAACAGAAACATTTACATTTTTATGTTTGAAATCACGTTCGTTCCAAATAGAAATCGGTTCCACGTCAAGTACGGTCTCCGATTCATCCACCTGTTCCTTCTTAACAAACTCAATATACTACGGATCATTTTCTTATAAAACCTTAGTGTTCTTAGCATCGAGAAACTCTGAAAAAGACATTCTAGGTTTTTTTTTTTGCTACAACAAGACTATCATCGCTAATGTAACGATCCTTGCCTTCTTTTTCTTCTTCTTTTAAGATTTGTGTTGTCGAGATGCGACTGCCGCCGGTGCTCGTAACCGTCCGTTTAACAGGATACTCCGGCGCCTCTTCGATCATTATGTCTAGGGTTTTTGTGGGGTTTGAATGGGGTGAAAGAGTGAGATCAAATGGAACAATGGTCTGCTGATCTTTGTTTGAAGTTTTCCGCGGGTGTCAAAATGGGGGCGTTTTGCTCGAGAAATATGGAAGAGGCTCCGGCGGCGAGAGAGACGGGATGTTTAATGAGGGTTGTTGCCCCTCTCTTGCCACTACATGATCTCCAATCTGATCATGTTTGAGTCGACGATTTCATCCCCCTTTAATAATAATAATAATAATAATAATAATAATAATAATAATAATAATAATAATAATTGCAAAAAGGTCCTTTGACATTAAGAAGACCAAATTGCCCTTGACTTAACCCCACACTTTAACGGATTCTGTTAGAAAGGATCATCCTTGCAACTTTTGGGTAGTTAAAATACCTAAATTGTAACGTTTTTGAAAAAAGGACGATAACTGCAATTTGGAGATAGTTAAAGGGTCATCTATGCAATTAATTCTAATAATAATAATAATAATAATAATAATAATAATAATAATAATAATAATAATAATAAATAACGATACATTTGTTTTAACACTTTAACCCATAATTACAAATGATATGATTATTGTCAAACTTTATAAGTAGTTATTGGGCTTCACAATGGGATAACACATTTATAATATAAATGTAAGTCTCTTGACCAATCAAACGAATATGAATGATTGTGTGTTTATATCCGTTCGTTTAACTTTAATCAAACAAATGAATGAATCCGAACAAAAACGAACATGAGATTTTTAAAAGAACATAAACGAAGGTATGCGAAGAAACACGCTTATAGAAAACAAAGATAATCCTCAAAACATTATTCGTAAAAATCTTCAAATTACGATAATTGATTCATAAGTTTTATATACTACAGTTTTGAATTTTGATTTATAATTGTATATCTTAATTTACATATTACATAAATATACTGTATGATAATGATAATCGGTTTATAGTAAATACAATATATTTATTAGGAGTCATAAACAATCACATGCATACATTACGGAATAAACATAGATGAATGTAACCAAATGTTCACAAATATAAATGAATGAATGTTGTGTATGTTCATATTGGTTAATTTAATTAAACGAACAAAAAATTGTATTCAGATTCACCTTTTTAGTAAATAAACAAACATAAAAAAAATTCATGCGGGTTCATCAACTCTGTTCGTTTAGGAACTTAGATATAACACCTCGTTTATAAAATAATGAATAATACTTACGGTTGTAAACGATTCGAACAAACACGAACGAGGGTATGTTCATTTTTGTTCGTTTAACTTTAGTCGAACATTAAACGAACACGAACATAAACGAATGAGATATATTATGTTCATGTTCGTTCATTAAGGAATTCTCCTTATTCGTCTTAGTTTATGTCCGTTCTTTTAATAGATAATCACACAAAAACGAATAGTAGACGGACGAACATAAATGAACAATCAAACAAATACAAACGAATACAATTAGACATGAATGAACATAAACGAACAAACATGTTGATTAAAAACAAAAACCGCAACATATGATTCATAGTTATCAAATTGCGTTAACACATTCATAAGTTTTATAAATGACTTCAAGCTACTACGATAATTGTAAATTAATGTCTTAAGAAGACAAGAAAATCAATTAAACACTAAATTAACATCCTTTAAGCATTTAAATCTTATATTATCTTCATTTAATTTCATCAATCATACTACTAGAGTTGAAGTTTAATTTTTAAATTTATATTATTAATTAATTTATTATTTTAATGATGATAATAATAATAATAATATATTTATATTAAATATATTATATAAATGTTAGAACTCATTATAAATAAATACACGAACGTAATTGAACGTTCATGAACATAAATGAAAAAACGAATTATGTGTTCATGTTCACTCACTAATTAAACGAACAAAAATTTGTGTTCATGTTCGTTCGTTTGACAAATTAACAAAGACGAACTTCTAGCTGAACGGTTTACAAAGGGTTCGTCAAACATTCAGTTCATTTACATTTCTAATATACTATCATTGCATAGGCTCTAAATATATGCCTAATGCAAATTATGGTTGACACATGTCTTATATATGTTTTCACCTGTCATGTTATCCTTTGATTTTAATGTATGTTTTATTATGTACTATGTTATTTTCTTGGCTTTCAAAAAAATAAGTTTATTATATCCTTAGAAATAATATGTTAGTTATATAAATTGAGTAGTTTTATAACTCTATATTTAATCTCTTCTTAAAAACTTATATTTTTTAACTTTAAAGTGGAATTCATATCTAAATATTTATGGTGTTTACACGTGTAGCAAATAGATGAGTTGACCTAATTAATGGATGAATAAGAAGAGATTCTAATTAAATATTACAATAATAAATAATAAATTTGAATAATTTGAGTTAAATTGCTAACATTTATTGTCTATTTTTAATACTTAATATCATTTTAAAACAACATACTTTCATCGTTTTTTATACAATTTTGATTTCTAATAATTCAGTTTTCGCTCATTTCAAATATACACATTTTAAGCAAGTTCTTTTATCGTTATGTTTTAAAATTGGGTTGTGTTAAACGCACACCCCCCAAATTTTTTTTCTAATTACACACCTCCCTCTTAGTTAATTAGCTTAATTATTACTTAGGTGTTGTTTGTTTATTAAGAGCGGTTTGCGGACTTAGCTGTAGAAATCTGCGATCAGAAGAGATGGACTAAAGGTCTGCAGATGTCCGCAAACGCGGGAAGACGTTCACAGACGATTTCACAGATGCGGGAAGAGGTTCGCAGACGCGGGAAGACGGAGAAAAAACAAACACACTTTCATATAAAACATCTTCCCGCGTCTTCAAATTCACAGACATAAGAGGTTCAAAAATCTTCTAACAAAAAACAAACAAGGCCTTAATCTTGTGAGACCCATCAATATATAAATATCTTATTATTTTTTTTGAATTTAATAATGGTGGGACCCACCAATTTATAAAGGGCTAAAGTCATAGAATAGTTGTGTACTTTTTAAAATGTATCGATATGGTACGTGTACTATTTTAATTATTCATATTACACGTGTACTTTCTGAATACGGATCTTTTCCTCAAGATCCATTTTGGAATAGTTTAATTAGTGACTACCAACCACCGTCGCACAATCAATACTTAATCATGAGCAACCATTCCAGGTAACATATATAAATAATTTATTTATTTTGTTCATATATTATCCATTAAATTAATCTTATTTTTTTTGGTAAATGTTAGGATCTAGCAGCCTCAATGTATGGTCAATATATTCATGGCAACCACCACAACACGGAAATTCTTATACACATCCCGACCTTTGTGAAATTTCATCAGTTTTTCAACCGTATGTCACTGGAATAGAAGATGTTGTTGGTGACGGAAATTGTGGTTTTCGATCAATAGCTGTTGCTCTTGGTCGACCTCAGGATGAATGGCGGGATATTCGTCGTGAATTATTGGAGGAGTTGTGTAGCAATCCAAATGGATATCAAATTTCTATGGGTGATAGTTACGCTGTTGTGGAACGTTCTTTCGATTATTATCGTAACGGTTTTGCACTAATACATCACTGGATGAAAATGTCTGACACTGGTGTCTTGATTGCAAACACATACAATTGCATTGTTGCTTTTTAACAAATTCAATTAGTTACACATTTTTTCCGATTTGGAAAAAGCCACGGGCGCCAGAACTAAATCATCGATAGCAATTGCATTTGTTCATGGAAATCATATTATAAAAGTAGATTTGCAAGAGGGACATCCAATGCCAACACTTGCGGGACATTACAGATCTGCAAAAGAATGAAAAAAAATGTACAAGAATCAACTATTGCCATAACATTTTATGTAATAAATTCATTTGTACAAAGTTGGTTGATTATTATTATTATTATTATTATTATTTTTTTTTTTTGCAATTATCCTTAAATTTTAATGTATTTTAATATTAAGATTTTTTTTAAAATTAATATCTAATTTTAGGGGGGGTGTATAATTAGAAAGGGGGTGTGTTTGTTTATAAAAGTCAAATCAATCAATAATTATATAATTATTATATCATCATTATTGCATTTATATATTAAAATTAATTTAAATAAATCAAATCATGCAATGATTACTTAATAATTAAGGTAATTAAGGGGGTGTATAATTAGAAAAGGAGGTGATGTGTATTTATCATCACCCTTTACAAAATTATATTTTTTTTACACGTTAAGTCAATACATACTTTTTATTTGTTAAATCCAAAACAAGTTATATAATAAGTTTAAATAAGAAATAAAATATATAGATTTAGTCACTTGATGAAATATCTTATGAAATTCAATTGACTTCAAACCAAGGCTGTCAAAATTGTAAGATCCTACCATAAAATTATTAGTTTTTAATTTTTTTCCTAGCTACCATAATGGGTTAATATTGAAAAACATCACGGATTTTCATGCAATTATCGATTAAGTCACTCAATTTTTTTTCCGAGTATTTAAGTCTCTAACAAAGTTTGTCTTATTTAAAACTATATATTTTAAACTTGCTACCTGCTTAACGTGTGAAACAAATTAGTTCTTCGAATAGTTTATTATTAAAAAAACAAACTTTCTTTTTCCTATTTTCACGATTAAGTCATTTGACATTTTTTTTATTGTTTAGGTCACTGTGTTAGTGACATGCTAAACTGGTCAAATATATAGTTTTGAATAAGACAAAAATTGTCTAGGGACTTAAACATTCGAGAAAAAAGTACAGTAACTTAATCGATAAATTTATGAAAGTTCGTAGGGTTTTTTCAATATTAACCCTACCGTAATTTGTAATTTCATTCATAAAATAATTATATAACACTATAAATATATTAAATTGGAAAACAACTTACGTTCTTGTATCCAATGCGAATGGTTTTAAAAAATTCAACAAATCATACAATTTTTTGATTTGGCCCAATATCATATTAGAAAAAATGGTTGGATCCGGCTAAAAGATATGATCGAATAGACAAACAATCCTATAGTAGTATACTCTTAACAGTCCTATGGGAAAACCATGTAAAAGGCACAAGCCGGGTAAAAAGTAATATAAGATTAGTGATCGATCCTACGATCCACACGATCGATCCCACATCAATGCTGCTCAACATCAATTGGTGGGATCGTAGGATCAATCAATTCTACGATCTTAACAATTTGCTTAAAACAATAATAGCACATAGGCAACTAAATGTGTTCCCACGAACTTGAATAAACGTATGAGTTTTATTTGGTCATCTTAAGTGAGATATCTATATATTTTCATCAATTGGTAAATAAATTTAATAGTACAAGTACTTGGGAAATAAAATTTTAAATCACTATTCTTTTGCAAAACTTTTGGTTTTATTTATTTATATTGCATTTATATTACTAACAATTTTATGGGAAAAAAACAATTGGAAAAAACCGAAATCAAATGGTTTTAAAAATGAAAAAAAAAACAAAAATTTTGGTCTAATTTCGATGTTGACTAAAAAAGAAGAAGCATATTATGATCCAGTTGAAATGATATTTGATAAATTATATAAAATTAGTTAATCAAATTGAATTATATAACTATCGGTTTGAATTTACGTATAAAACTTTTACATCCCAAAACATCAAACTTTCACATTTAAACTAAATTTTATGTAACATTAAACAGTGATATAACTAATCAAAACAAAAAATATGTCGATTTTTAAAAAACTAAAAAACTAAAAATAATAATTTACCTTAATAATAATAAAAATAATAATTTACCTTATAGACGTTAGGGGACGTTTAGTTCGCGGATTTCCTGGGATTCACTGGGATTTGCATTTAAAATCCTGTGTTTGGTTCGCAGATTTCAGTAAGGATTTAAAATCCCAGGATTTCTTAAATCTCTCACTGCTTTGTTATTTAAAATCTCAGCATCCCCCCTAAAATTTTAAATCTCAATTACTTTGCATTTTTCAGATTAGCAAATCTTTTCTATAGGATAATATAAATTATTTGATAAAATCCTGACAAATGCAAATGCTGCATAATCCTTTGACAAAATGCAAATTCCAGAGAAAAAAATCTGCGAACCAAACGCCCCCAAGAGAATGTGTTGTTGTTTTATTCTTAAAAACATAAAAGATAACTGTTATGTTTTTTTACAATGGTTTATTATGATAAAAACCAACATGTTATTATGTTTTTTTGCGTTTTTGTCCATCCATGTTATTTTTTCCATAAGAAATCTCAAGTTAATTTTTCCATTTTGGTTAAGTGAAATTTGGACATTAGATCCAGTTTTTCAGTTTTTAAAACCCGGTAAACTAATTATAACCGGGTTCTAATGTCCAAATTCCTCAAAACCAAAATGAAAAATTTAATGAGTACTTTTATGAAAAAAAAAATAACATGGAGATACGAAACCGTTAATAATAAATCGTTTTTCCAATTTCAAAAAATTTATTTATTGAAAAAAACTAACCATGGTTAATTGAAGGTAGGTGTGGCTGACCAGTCTGGTTGGGTAGGCGTTGGCTCCTCTCTTTCCTACTACTCTTCAACTCTCATTTCACCCATAAAATCCCTCAACTCAACATCTCTCTCCCAACTACCCCTACCAATTCTCAGAGGATCTAGAGAGAGAGGAGAGAGGAGAGAGAGAGAGCGCTTAACATCACTACGTTTTCCTTTCATCTTTCTCTCTGTAAACTCTGATTCTCGAATCTTCCGTTTTCTCGCCGGCAAGGAGTTGTTTGTTTGTTGAATCGATTCAATTTTGGGCAAAAAATGCAATCTAACTCAGTGAAGATTTCCGCGTTTGATCTGATGAGTGCGCTTCTCAACGGAAAAGTTTTGGACACGTCGAACGCATCGGAATCGGGAGAATCTACGATGCCGCCAGCGTTGGCGATGCTTATGGAGAATCGTGAGCTGTTGATGATACTTACGACATCGGTTGCTGTGTTGATTGGATGCGTTGTCGTTTTGGTTTGGAGGAGATCGTCCTCGAAGAAGTCTGCTAAGGATTTGGAGCCGCCGGTGATTGTGGTGCCGAAGAGAGTGAAGGAGGAGGAGGTTGATGATGGTAAGAAGAAGGTTACGATTTTCTTTGGCACGCAAACTGGAACAGCTGAAGGTTTTGCTAAGGTGAAGAATTCTGCTGATTTTCAAACGTTTGAATACTTTTGAAACTTTGATCGTCGAAATTTGTTTGCGTTATTGACATTGATTTCTTGTTGTTTCAAAAGGCACTTGTTGAGGAAGCTAAAGCTCGGTATGAAAAGGCGGTCTTTAAAGTAGTTGATTTGGTGAGTACTAACTTTTTAGAGATCAGCGTAGATGCATATGGTACAATTAGATTCTTTGATGCTTAATCTGGAACTGGATGTATAGATTCTTAAAGCCTTTGAACTTTATCAGCCAATTGAATCGTGAATCGTAATTGATTTTATCTTCTAAAACAAATATAGGATGATTATGCTGCTGATGACGATGAGTATGAGGAGAAACTAAAGAAAGAATCATTGGCTTTTTTCTTTTTGGCTACGTAAGTTTTCTCATTTACTTGCAATCTTTGTTTATAATTTTACCCCCTTCTATCGATGTTGTATTGTTGTAAGATCCCGTTTTTGGCAGTTTCTCTGAGTTAAATAATTTATTTGACTTTTTAAAAAATTTCTATGTCAAATTTTGCAATCTGGCAAGTGAGTATTTATTATTACGATGTATATAATTGCACAAAGATGTGGTAGGTGGTTGATAAGTACCTACTAATTGAATTGGGTATGATTATTGGTTGTGCAGTTATGGGGATGGTGAGCCAACAGATAATGCAGCTAGATTCTATAAATGGTTTACTGAGGTAAATATCATGTAACTAGTAGATCAATGTATTGACATTCGACTAGGAGTCACATGTTGATTTAAAGTATCTTGCTACTCTTTTAGGGCGATGAGAAAGGAGAATGGCTTAAAAACCTTCAATACGGAGTATTTGGCCTTGGCAACAGACAGTATGAGCATTTCAACAAGGTGACAGTTACCATCGATTTGTCTTCTCTGATAATTAAGCAACTATAGCATTATAAGTGTTCTGCTACATGTTATTATGTGAAGGTTATTTATTTTCGTAATTTTTATTTTTCATATGTAGATAGCAAAGGTGGTTGACGACGGTCTTGCAGAGCAGGGTATGTTCATTTCCTCGCATATCCAGTTCCATTTTACCAAGAGTATTACTTTTTTGAGACTTGGGAGGATGATAATTGTATGTGTCACCTTCTGTTGGGAAATAAAACACTTTATGTGCCCTAAGGAAACATGAGGAACTTCATACAAGTATATTGTGACAAAAGTTCCGTTGTATACAATTGTCACAAACTCGCAATAAATCGGTACTTGGCTTATCTTGAACATTATTCAGCCAGTATGTGCTGTTTAACATGTTCACGCATCATCATACTTAGAAAGTATCTAGTGAAAGTACAAAAAAATTGTTCTATCGGACCGAATTGCTTTATGTGCCTCTGTATCCAATATGACCAACTGTTCGTTCACTATGCTTAGGTTTACAGCATTTGTTAATTAAGAAGAATCATTAATTGCTGCCTATATATAATCGGTAAAACGTGTATAGCATTTTGCTGTGTTTTATTATGTTGTTTTTTCAGTGCTTCCCCTTATAGTTTGCACTATTTACAGGTGCGAAGCGTCTTGTTCCTGTTGGCCTTGGAGATGATGATCAATGTATTGAAGATGACTTCACTGCATGGTATTGGAACACAAACATATTTTCTATTGAATAATGGAGCTGTGAACGTCATCTAATGGTCAACAAAGTCCTGTAAGAATGACTTCTGTAATATTTTACCGAAAATTGCTTCTTCAGGAAAGAGTTAGTATGGCCGGAGTTGGATCAATTGCTTCGTGATGAGGATGATACAACTGTCGCCACTCCATACACAGCTGCTGTTTCAGAATACCGTGTTGTGTTTCATGACAAACCTGACACATCCACTGAAGATCTAAGTCAAACAAATGGCCATGCTGTTCATGATGCTCAGCATCCATGCAGGTATCAAACCATTTTTAGTTTCCAGTTATTCTCTAACCTCATCCCCTTGTCTACAACCTGACATAATCTTGTCTGCTCTAATTAAGATCAAATGTGGCTGTCAAAAAGGAGCTCCATACCCCTGAATCTGACCGGTCTTGCACTCATCTGGAATTTGACATCTCTAACACTGGACTATCGTAAGTTACTCTTATCTTCCAATTTACTTGGTTCTTGATATGTATTTCTCGTTCTTTTATAGTTAAGACCATTTGGTCAACTTCCAGTATGTCAAGGAAATCTTTTATAAAGCTGACAAAGATGATAACATACCCGGATCACACCAACCAAATTTATTCGTTTATTTCAGTTATGAAACTGGGGACCATGTTGGAGTCTACTGTGAGAATCTAAGTGAAGTTGTGGACGAAGCAGAAAGATTAGTAGGCTTACCGCCAGACACATATTTCTCAGTACACACTGATAAAGAAGACGGAACACCACTTGGCGGCGCCTCTTTGCCACCTCCTTTCCCTCCATGCACTTTGAGAAAAGCATTGGCTTGCTATGCCGATGTTTTAAGTTCTCCCAAAAAGGTATGCCTTCGTGTCTCTTGTAAAAAACGTTGGATTATCAAAAGTCATGATCTGAATCTGAACTTGACAAATGCTGGTTACTGGTGTATTTCAGACAGCTTTGCTTGCTCTAGCCGCTCATGCTACCGATCCCAGTGAAGCTGATAGACTGAAATTTCTTGCGTCTCCTGCTGGAAAGGTTGGGAATTACTCGTAGCCTTGGAGGTTATCACTGATCAACATTTATTTGCTCAATTGGGAAGTGATGTTATTCATTTCTTTTGTTAATCTACAGGATGAATATGCTCAGTGGATAGTTGCAAGCCAGAGAAGCCTTCTTGAGGTCATGGAGGCCTTCCCTTCTGCTAAACCTCCACTTGGGGTTTTCTTTGCTGCTGTTGCCCCTCGGTTGCAGCCCAGATACTACTCTATTTCTTCCTCCCCAAAGTGAGTAGGTTTCACCCAAATTAGGTTTAATGATAGGTTGATTTACAATTGACTGTTTACAAAGAAAATAAATTCAAGAACATTTTGAAATTGCTATGTGCTTCATATTACAGGATGGCACCAAATAGGATTCATGTTACTTGCGCATTAGTTTATGAGAAAACACCAGCAGGCCGCATTCACAAAGGAGTATGTTCAACCTGGATGAAGGTATTATTTCATTTTCTTGTTTCGTGGTTAATACAAGTCTGAACTGAAACCTAAAATGGAGTTTGAACTTTGACTTTGTTTTAATCACTTTTCAACTTTATGGTTATTTCCAGAATGCTGTGCCTATGACAGAAAGTCAAGATTGCAGTTGGGCGCCCATTTATGTTAGAACATCCAATTTTAGACTTCCTTCTGATCCTAAGGTCCCAGTTATCATGGTCGGCCCAGGCACTGGATTGGCACCTTTCCGGGGGTTCCTTCAGGAAAGATTAGCTCTGAAGGAAGCTGGAACTGAGCTCGGATCATCCATTTTATTCTTTGGATGCAGGAATCGCAAAGTGGTGTGTTCAAAACACTTCTCCTTTTGGCGATCACCGTTTTTTGCTTTGTTTAATACCTAACCCCATGATCTTTCTGTTTTCCAGGATTTTATATATGAGAATGAGCTTTATAACTTTGTCGAGACTGGTGCTCTTTCCGAGCTTATTCTAGCTTTCTCCCGTGAGGGCCCCACTAAGGAATACGTGCAACACAAGATGAGTGAAAAGGTGGGAAAAACAACCATAACGATATCGTCCTTTACCATTACAGTTTTTATTTAAATATTATTTCCTTATTTTATACTAAAATGTACCTGCAGGCTTTGTATATTTGGAACTTACTTTCTGAGGGAGCATATTTATATGTATGTGGTGACGCCAAAGGCATGGCCAAAGATGTACATCGAACCCTGCACACCATTGTGCAAGAACAGGTATGTTACATTCTGCACCTTAACTTATAACTAATTGTATTGTAATTTTCATTTGCACCTTTTTACTCTAATGCGTATGCCAACAACCAATGATAAACGGTAAGATACAACCACCCTTTTCATGGTCCACAAGAAAGTTCATGCATTCC
>JAANYP010007257.1:0-23935 GCA_020465985.1 Centrapalus pauciflorus
AGAATAGGTCTTTCTATTATATAGGAGTTTTCTGCACATTCAAGTTTGTAATTGCTTTTTGTTTAAGTTTTCATAAGCCTCTAAGGTTGTAAAACCCTAAGAACAGTTTGTGTTCTTCGTCTAATCAAACAGATTAGAGGTGATTGTAATCAGTTAAATCAGCAATACAAGCAGTTTTGATTATTTCTTGTGTTTATCTGCTATTGGTTCTGAAAGCTTTTGTTAAAATAATTAAGTGTTATTCCGCAAACTTCTTAATTAAACTTTGATTCAAAGCAAGATTATTGATTTATACTCTGATAAATTCAAATCAGTTAGTCTTGATTAATTAGTTTTAGATCCTGACAAGGCAGATATCTTCTCCCCCTTTGAAGGAGATGGCACATAGCCTTCAACACTGGGTCTTCCTGGAGAAACGAATTCATCAGGTTGAGCAGCAGTTTTGGTAGCAGGTTTGGGGCCAACTAGACTATGCACTAAGAAAGTCAGGTTGTCCTTCACCTCTGCAAGTTGGACAAGACAGGCTTGAAGAGAAGCATATTGGGAAGTGGCAAAATATGACAGCTTAGAGATTGCTTCCCTGTCAGAAGCTATGAACAGCAAACTTTGAAGCTGTGCAAGATTTAATTCAAGAGAATCTTGCATATCATCAAGGTTTGAAGACACAGAATTTGAGAGAGAGACTACTAAAGTGTTCATGTTGGCCAACGTGGAAGGAAGAGTATTTGTGCAAGTGTCTAGGAGAGTTGACAACTGATGGGATACAGCTGCTAGATACGACACATATTCCTGTTGAGTAGAAAGAATGGAGGAGAGGGTAGTGGAGAGTGTTTGCAGTTGTGCAGTAAGTGCATGCAACTGTGAGGATTGATCAGCTTGAGGAGGAGGGGTTGGAAAGGATGTCTTCAATGAATCAAATAATCTTTTAAGCGGTGCAGACACAGAGTCTGAGATTATGGAAGGTAGGGAGGTCATGGAGTTTTTTAAAAAGCCAGCTTTGTTGGTCAGCAAGGAGAGTTGATCCTTCAAAGGAACATCTTTGGGAAATGGAGTAGTATGTGTGGACTGTTTGAATTGGGTTGATGGTGAAGAATAAGAATGGGATGAGGATGAGGCAGGTGTTTGAGGATTTGTGGGGGAAGGTAAGGATACTGTAGAAAGATGTTTCATAGCCTGGGCATATGTGAGATGGCCCATCTTGGAAAAGTCAATAGATCCTTCAGCAGTGGCTATTTCTGCATCACTAGGAGAGGTGGTAGGAGTTGGTGGCCTTTCAAATGCTGATTGTGTTGCAACACCTTCATTAAGAGCTGGAGAGGTTCACTCAGTAGTACATTGGTTAGTAGGTACCTCTTCATGGGGAGAGGGGATGTGCATTTCGACATCAGCAGTGGTAAGACCTGCTGATGGAGTTTACAATTGAGGGGGAGCCTCACTAGAGGGATAGTCCATTCCCTGTGGTTCACCAGCTTGGGAAGAGGGTCCTTCAATAGTTGTTAGGTGTACAACAGTTGCATCACCAGGAGCAGAAGTTTGAGGCTGAGCTACTGGATGGTCTGTTCCAGTAGTTTTGGCACCTTGTGCTGACTCTGATGGTGCAGGAGAAGTGGGAAGTGAAGACTGTGTGGAGTGGAGTGGACTCCTGTCTTTCAAGACCCTCAGCCTGTTGGGAGGCTGGGATAGTTGATGTGGTAGTCTCCTTGTGTACAACTAGTTCCTGTTGGGAGGAACCAGAGGGTCTAGGCGGACTCTGGTTGGACTCAGGTTGGTGTGAAGCCTGCTTTAGAGATGCTGAACCTTCTCCCAAAATATGAGTGGCAGCTTGGGTTGCTTCTTTATCAACTAACTCCTGTTGAGAGGGGTCAGAGAGGCTGGTTTGGGATGATGGTATCTTCCTAGCTAAAGATTTTCTCCTTAAGTATTGTGACATTGTGGTGGATGGAGGAGAAGTAGCAGTGAGTTGTGTTTGGACTGGTGGTGAGACTGGTTCAAAAACAGGGGGTTAACCTGTTCCATGGTGTAAGGTGCCACAGAGGCACCAACCACCAAGGGTTCAGGTTCAACAGATGAACCTGGGTGAGAAGTCTGCTCCCCCTCAGCCACTGAGGCTGATGGGGCAGACTTGGACTTGACTGTTTTAGCCTTCTTGAGAATAGACTCGGCTTTAGTCGATTCCAGGCCCCTTTTGATCACCTTAGGCCTGGATTTGGATTTTCCTTTGGGAGCAACCACTGGATCCACCCTCACAGCAGAGGGTCCTTCCACCATGCCAAGTAACCTCCTCATTGGTGTAGAGAGAGGAGGTTCATTGGGAAGAACGGGAGTGTAGAAAACTCTATTCCCAATTACAGGGAATGCAGCAGTAAGTATCAGGGGCTGAGAGTTGTAGAGGTGCTCACCACAAACAAGTCTGAATATGAGGCTCAGAAACCTTGGATATTTGACAGCAGCTGGCGTGCTTCCTGCTGTACCAGGTTCCTCAAATTCACAAAATCCACCGAGCCATGTTCAGTGTAGTCCTATCCACAAGCTGTAGGACTATTGGGTTTTCATCTCGGCCAAGCTGGTCAAAAGAACCAACTTTGCTGCTAAAACACATCACCACTGAAGCAAACAAGAAGCTGTAGGTAGGTGATCGATCCCTTCTGAACAGAGTGGCTCCACCTTTGGGTTCTACTACACCACAGAAGGGTAGCAAATTTCCCATTTGATCGTTCTCAGGCTGTGGCTTGTCATATGTTTAAGCAACAGGAGGATGAAGAACTTCCCTGAGAAGATCAATGGTTATCTCAATGGTCTGAGTCCCTTTGAGGATGATCCCCGTGATGGTTTCGGTTGAGGGATCGTAGGCACAAGTATACCAAAACTCATACACCATCTCATGGCACATGACACCAGGAGGGGTAGTCATAGCATAGTGTAGGGGATGAACTTTCAGAAACTCCACCATGTTTTCATAACCTTTACCCACGTAGTTTTTGGGAATGGTTAGATTTGCAATATTTTTTGTGGGACTCATGGTGAGCATCGTGGTGACTGAAGGATGTTTTTCAATATCCTTACCGACGAACACTGGAATAAAAGGGTTGTTTTGGTGAGCCATTTGAGAGTAGTGGAATGAAGAGTACTGGACACTTAGTAGATTTTGGGTTCTTGGGACTGGTATGGAAGCAGTAGAGAAAGAAGAAGATGAAATAGTAGAGGAGGTATTTATAGGATTCGAATGTGAGTGGGTAGGAGAGAGAAAGGTTTATCAGTTGATTTGAAATGTTCTTTAACGGAAAACGTAACGGTTTGCCATGTCCAGAACGGTTGTCAGACCACTTGAACCTCTTTAGTCACCAACACACGTTAACACACATTATCCACAGGTAATTAACTTAAATAATTACAGAAATTAAGTAACTTAATTATGAAGAAAGGTAATTAAAACTAATGTTCTAAGTTGTTGTTCAAACCTGTGATGAGAAGGTTTCATCACAAGTTGTTTATTCCTCAAGCTGTTCATTCAACCTGTGCAGCTATATAAGAATAGGTTCTATTCAATAGCTGATCAGGTTACAAGACAATGTCTAGAGCATTAATGACACTTAGTCACTTTTATTTAACATGCCCAGCATTCTTACAAGGTAATTAAACCTGTTTTCATCAAGAGGCTTGGTGAAAATGTCTGCAAGCTGTTCATCTGTGGAAATAAAACTTACCTCCACATTACCTTTCTAGATGTGATTTCTAATAAAGTGATGTCTGAGTTCTATATGCTTTGTTCTGGAATGAAATACTGGGTTGTTGGAGATAGCTATGGCACTTGTGTTATCACACAGAATAGGGGACTTCCTATATACAAGCCCATACTCTTCAAGCTGATGCTGCATCCATAGAATCTGCCCACATCAGCTTCCAGAAGCAATATACTCAGCTTCAGCAATAGAAGTAGAAACTAAGTTCTGCTTCTTGCTACACCAACTCATCAACTTACCACCAACGAGTTGACATCCACCTGTTGTGCTTTTCCTGTCTAGCCTGCAGCCTGCAATATCAGAATCTGAATAACCTGTTAGCTCAAGACTTGAGTCTTTTGGATACTAAAGACCCAAACCTGGTGGACCCTTAAGGTATCTGAAGATTCTTTTCACAACAGTTGGATGTGATTCCTTAGGATCAGCATGAAACCTAACACATAAACAGGTAACATACATAATATTTGGTCTTCTAGCAGTTAAATATAGCAAGCTCCCAATCATGCCTCTGTAAGTTGTTACTGAAACAGCATTGCCACTAGCATCCACATCCAATTTTACATTGGTTGCCTTTGGGGTTTTGATAGGAGAACTTTGATCAAATTTAAACTTTTTCAAAAGATCTAAAGTGTACTTTCTTTGATTTTATGAAAATTCCATTTGAGGTTTGTTTAACCTATAATCCTAGAAAGAAAGTAAGTTCATCCACCACATTCATTTCATATTTTGATTTCATGAGTAGTGAAAAATTCTTTCATAACTGCTCATTAATAGAACCAAATATTATGTCATCCACATAGATTTGAACAAGCATAATATCAGATTTCACCTTCTTTATGAACAATGTGGTATCCACTTTACCTCTAGAATAACCATTGATCATAAGGAAATCAGTTAGAGTGTCATACCAGGCTCTAGGGGCTTGCTTTAGACCATAGAGGGCTTTGTCCAACTTAAAGACAAAACCTGGGTGATGTACATTTTCAAAACCTGAAGGCTGCTTGAGATACACTTCTTCTTGCAGCTTCGCATTCAAAAATGCACTCTTCACATCCATTTGAAACACCTTCATACTCTTGTGGGCAGCATAGGCTAGAAACAAACGAATTGCTTCTAACCTGGCCACTGGAGCAAATGTTTCATCATAGTCAATGCCTTCTTCCTATCTGTAGGCTTGAGCAACTAGTCTTGCCTTATTACTAATCACATGACCTTGCTCATCCATTTTGTTCCTGAAAACCCATTATTGCCAATTATTGTTTTTCTTTAGGAGCAGGGACCAGCTTCCATACTTTGTTTCTCTAAAACTGATTGAGCTCTTCTTGCATGGAGTGATCCAATTGGCATCTTTAAGTGCTTCATTCACTTTCTTAGGCTCCATTAGGGACACAAAGCTAGAAAACATACAAAAGTTTCCTAAGCTGTCCCATCTTGTTTTTACCCCTTTGTTGATGTCAAAAATTATTTGATCATTGGGGTGACACCTGATCCACTTAGGATCATGCCTCAATGAAGATCCTCCTGCATCATTTTCATCTCCAACAGGTCCTGTTGAACAGCTTTCAAGATTTTCAGACACACTGTTATCTTGAGCTTGTTCACTTGTTGAACATGAATTTCCATTGTTGAACGCATCAGCAGAAGATCCAGGGAAATCAACATTGCGAGGTTCAGGGCATGGTGTATTAATTATGTTAGTACACTTATTCTCACAGGGTGTATCAACATAGTCATCATAATGTCCATTATGGTTAACAGGTTCCACTCTGGGTGTAGTGGAAGCTTTTGAGTCCTTTTCTTCATTAATGGAATACATGAGATCCTCAAAGCTGAACTCTCCTGAAACTGATTCAGGAACAACTTTGATGGAAGCACTCCTAGACTCTTCAAAGGTGACATGGATAAATTCATCTATTAACTTTCTTTTGTAGTTGTATACTCTCTAGGCTTTAGAGATAGCAGAATATCCAACAAACACACCTTCATCAGCTTTGGGTTCAAATTTTGCCTGGTGGTCCCTTTTGATTCGAAATGAAATAGGGACATCCAAACACATGGAAATAGCAAATATTTAGCCTTCTCCCTTTGATTAGCTCATAGGGAGTTTTGTTGAACCTTTTCACCACTAAGGATCTGTTGTGGGTGAAGCAGGCAGCGTTGACAGCTTCAGCCCAAAATGATGAAGGTAAACCTAATGCACACAACATGGTTCTGGAAACTTCAATGAGAGTTCTGTTTCTCGTTTCAGCAACTCCATTTTGTTGTTGAGTTCTTAGAGCTGAAAAGTTTTATGAGATTCCTCTTTCTTCACCGAAGTCCTTAAGGGTACTGTTTCTGAATTCAGTACCATGATCACTTCTAAGCTTCTTAACTTGACCATAGTTCAACATCTCTATCTTTTTGATAAATCCAATAATTTCTCTAGTAGCCTCTTCTTTTCCCTTCAGAAAGATCACCCATGTAAACTTGGAGAACTCATCAACCATTACTAAAGTATATCCTTTACCTCCTAGACATGGGACATTGACTGGTCCAAACAAGTCCATGTGGATTAAGAAGAACATTTTCCTCGGATTACAAGTCAAACAACTTGAGAATGGGATTTTTGTGAACCAGTCGAAATATTCTCTTGACATTCTCAAAAACTAAAAGTTAGACTCTTGCACGAGTATCGCAACTCCCATGGCCTCCAACTGTAAGTTAGACACCGATCTTTTGGGAAAAGTGTCGATAATAAAACTTATAGAGGGATGATAGGATCCTTACTGTATCTGACTGCTAGTAGGCCGGATATAATGTTTTCAACATGTCTTTGTGCTAGATTACAGGCCGACCCAAAAGAATCACACCTAACTGCGGTAAAACGCATTTTTCGTTATCTTAAGGGTACACCCGATCTTGGTCTATGGTATCTAAAGGGAACCGATTTCGATCTTACCGCTTTTTTAGATGCTGATTTTGCAGGTTGTAGAGTTGACAGAAAAAGCACGTCGGGAGGAATGCAGTTCTTGGGAGATAGACCGGTGAGTTGGTCTTCCAAAAAGCAGAATTGTGTTTCAACATCCACAGCTGAGGCTGAGTATGTAGCAGCTTCAAGTTGTTGCTCTCAAGTGCTGTGGATGAGAACACAATTACGCGATTATGGATTCTCACTCACCAATATCCCAATTTACTGTGATTCTCGAAGTGCAATTGCCATCTCTTGCAATCCCGTGCAGCACTCTTAAACGAAACACATAGATATCAGGTATCATTTTATTAAAGATCACGTAGAAAAGGGAACCATTGAGTTGTATTTTGTTGTCACGGAATATCAACTTGCGGATATATTTACTAAACCTTTAGATGAACCTCGTTTTCAGTTTTTAGTATCACATATCAGCATGTTGAATCCGCCTTCCAATTAAATATCAGATATTGTCTTAAATAATTCTATTTCAATCCATCATGATTGAAATTCCTTTATTTTAGAATATATCTGTTATTTAAATTTAAGGATTGTGTCACAAAATTGAAACTCAATATTTCCTTATCTGTGTACATTTTTAATAATTAATGATCCTGAAAAATTGCTGTGTGAATTGTTCATCACGGAGTGGGACGCAAATGTAATATGTATTCCCGATTATATTATCAGCACCTTGACAATTTTCTTATCACACACAAGAAGAAACTAGCTCAATAAATGTGAAATGATGAAGAAAGACACTAAGAATGTTGAGAGCATATGAATAGTGGCGGCTGGGATTCTCATTCAAAATGTCAACCGTTTTTCTTAAAGTAAACCCTAGGAGCCTATTTCTAGGCTCCTTTAATTAAGTCTTACAACTTGGCAACTTTGGCCCCTTGACTATTACAAATAAACAAACTACATGAAAATTAAATACAAGACAAACTACAAAGACAATAATTATTACAAAACAACTCCTATGATCGAAATAATATATCTAACAATCTCCCCCTTTTCGATCATTTAGGAGGTCCTGGAACTCTGGCGTGGTCAGTTGATTCTCGGAGTCCAAGGATGACGTCGAATCGTCTGGTCACTTGTCTCGTATGTAGCCGTAAGTTCAGGAAGTCTATGCCGCTGAGTGTATTCTGTAACTCCGTTGGTGAGCATCTTTGTTCAGGATCTGGTTGAGCATCATAATCTTGTACTTTCTTTGTAAGAGCAGCTCGAACCAATCTAAGTGTACCATCGGAGTAGCAAGGAAGATCCTCAAAGCGCATATACCTTTTGTAGCCCTTGTAGTTTACAAAAATGACACCCCGGATCTCTAGAAAGTACAACTCTGTAGGCCGGGTGGTGGGCTAGAAGAAAACTATGTTGTTCTGGTGCTCGTAGGCCCACCTTAACCATAGGACTCTCGATCGCCATCTGAAAGTCTCTTAGGCACATTATGATCGATCGGGGATTCATGCTTCGAACTAAGGCACCTACAACTGTCATGTGGGATAGACGTTTTCTGATACGATTTTTCAGACTGTTGTGAAGGAACTCAACGTCATCCGCACTTATGAAGTCAAGGTCATATTCGAAGATGTCATCTCCCGTCCCATCTTCTCTTTCCACTTGATAGGAGGGATAGAAGACTCTGGCTCTTTTGCACATGGTGATTGATTTTGACACCTTAGACCTTCTTTCCCGGAGCATCAATTGGTAGTATTCGGCCTGTTCAGCTTTGGAGACATTCGTAAGTTCCATGAGTAGGCGTCTGCTGGAGGATCCAGGCTTCTTTCTGAATACCATCTTGAATCTTTCTTCTAGATATGGATTCTGAAACCGCTCCGGGGGAAAGTTCTGCAGGAATTCTTTAAGGCCTTGAACGGGGGGTTCTTCGATTTCGTCCTTTTTAGCTTCAAGAAGCTTTATAATAGTCCCCCGCCGTTCTTGTCGCATTTGATCTTTTTCTTCCTGAGGCAGTGTTTGAACCTTGCCGTTTGTATAGTGGTCCACCCAGAATAAATCATCTTGTCTATACACGCCCGGGCCCTCCGGAGTTTCATCGAAGCAATCGACCCTTTTTGTTTGGGAGGACCCTGGAAGTTGGGTTTGTTGAGCTGGAGGAGGGCTTGGGGATCTAGGAGGGCTAAGGACAACATGGGATTCTTTTTGTGACTGGGGAGCTTGGATTGATGAAAGGATTTCTTCTTGATGGGCTCGAGGTGGTGAATTCAGGAAATCAAAGGAAGAGGATGAGGATTTTTTCGATGGAGATTCAGGTTCAAGCTTTGGAGTTATTAAGGGTTCGTTGTCCTCGTTATCGGAATCTGAATCAGAGACCAAGATGATTTCAACTTTCTCGTGTGGTTCCTCGAATTCTACCATAGCTGTCATCGGATCCAGTGGAGCTGGACCCTCGACCATGGGCTCGTCTTCAATTAACAGATATTCCTGAGCCTCCTGATTCTTTTCCCTTGACCACTGAAATTCAGACCCCTCAGCGGTCTCTGCTCCCCCTATACCCAGCATGGGGTCCTTAAACTGAACTTTTTCGCCGCTTCTCCCCCTCATGACGATCAGGGTCGTCCTGATCGTCATGTTTCCTTTTTGGTGCCTCAGCTTGAGTGCGGCACTGGAGTTCTATAACAGCCGACTCTACGCGATCCATTCGGGAATTCAGCTGTTCTTGGACTTGCAGAATTAAGCGGTTAAGAGCATCTATTTTGTCCGACAGCTCCGAGATCTGATGATGGACTGAATGGGAACCTGGTGGGGGGCCAGCTTCGGAAGCGACACCCTTACCCTTGATTAGTGAAAGAAGGGCGGTGTGACGTTCCTCGGCGGCTTCCCTTTGGGCGTCCAGGTCAGCCCGGGTAATGACGCCGGCAGTACGTAAAGCTATCGTTAGCATCTCCAGATTGATTGGGAGATGGCCGGAAGTGGATGGCGTTGATTGAGCTACTCCCGGTCTTCCTTCCGTCATTTCTGGCTCCTGTATAGGACGCTCAGATTCGGAAGTTTGTGGAGCTGCCACGGAGGCAGCTCTTGGGGATGCCACGGAGGCATCGTGCTGTGTTATGGGGGATGGAATCGTGATGGAATGAAGGGCGGTCACTTGGGGAGGAGTGTGCCCTCTTTCAACACCGCCACTCTCCGAATGAGAGGGCGATGGAGTATGTGGAAGAACCCCGTGGAATGAAGTGGTTTCCCTTTGAGGGGAAACCAAGTGGGTGGTGGGGGTGATTTCGACCGCTGGACGGACGGTCTTATGGAGAGGAGTCCGGCTTATAGGGCTTAGTTCACCCTCAGATTGAATCTCCCTCGCTCTCACGACAGACGGTTCTTTCGGAATCCGCCGTCTCTGCCGTCTCACCTCCTGCTTCCTCCCTCACAATCACAGTCTCCCCCTCACCCAAACCCAGAGATTGCTGAACATCCATCCTTACTCCCTCATGCTCACTCTCTCTTGACTCACCTTCGGATTGGTTAGTCTCAGTCGATTCCAACTGAGACTCATCCGGGTAATCTCCTTTATATATGCCCGAACCCTCTCCATGCCCCTTGACCTCATTAGAAGAGACAGCGGAATTTTCATTACTGGTACTGTTGGGGCCCCCTTTGGCAGAGTTAACTTCTGAATTGCCACTGTGGGGTAAACGTCAGCCTCCGAACGCTCATGAATATCATCGTCTTGGTCCATTGCAAACTGGATGATGAGTTGGAGAAATCTTTGTAGAGGAACATACTTTCTGCCTTTCTTTGTGCTCCTCTCGACATAGACTCTTCATAATTCTTCGAATACGAATGCAGCATATTCCACATGTCGGTCAAAGGCAAAGCCTGTGAACATGGCTAGTACCTGGGCCGATGCTGAATCATGACCTGAATGCTTGGCGGTGAAGCATTTGTTAAGCACATCGAATAGTATCCGCCAGTGGGATAGAAGGTTTTTCGTGCGAAAATCGGAGGGTTTAGAAAGAGGGCCGTCATAACCCAGAGTTTGAATCTCGGCTAGGGTTTCAGAGACGGATGGGTTTGGGTCGAACAATTCACGGGTGGGAAGGTAGAATTCAGTGGGTAGATGAAGGATGTGGCGGATGGCAGAGATAGTGACTTTGACTGGAACGCAGTCAATAGTGCATGTGAAGTGAGGTTCGGGGTCGGTTACATATTTCAGCCTGTTCCAGAATTGTTGGAGATATATCTGCGGAACAGCTATGGCAGTGGATAGTGCATAGTAGATGGGATGGCGAGTGAGGATGTCGAATGCTAGGGTTTGGGGTTCTTTATTAAGGATGGACACGTCGAGTTGCCAGTTATGTGGAATGAACTCGACAAACTCGGCGCTGGGTAGGATGGATTCTTCTGGGAGTTGAGCATTGTTATTTGGAATGGGGGGATGGGGTACGGTGAGAATGACTGCGGGTTCCGTCATCCTGTAAAGTGCAACAGAGTTAGAATAATAAGACTTGAGATGATAATTCATTGATGTGAAGTCTAGATGAGTGTGAAATAGAAACTGTCTGATCTGTTTAGCATTGGGTCTTTATTAGTAGAATAAAATTCTACTAATAAAATCCAAAGTCAATCGTTAAGAGATCGATGTTAGATAAGACCTTTTCACTCAAACACTAATCCTAACTCTAATCAATGGTGCACTGAGATGGAAATATTTTTGTGATTTTTTTTTTGAATTTATATAAAAATGCAGAAATGGAAAAATGAAAAGTTAAAAAAAAATGCTAAGTGTTGGATTTCGGATGGTCCGAATTCGGATGAACAGTGTCACCGAATTCGGATCCATCCGAAATCGGATGATGCATGAATGATGAGTGGGGGTCCGAATTCGGATGAGGTGAAAACAGCGACCGAATTCGGATGATGGTCCGAAATGCATGGCATGGAATGAATGAAGGTGGTCTGAATTCGGATGGGTCATGAAACATGATCCGAATTCGGATGATGACTTAAGTAAATGCATGGAACGATATGGATAGGTCCTCATTTCAGATGGTACCCAGAATTCGGATGGGAACCGAATTCGGATGAACAGTAGTGAACATACTTAGACTAAATTCAATTTTTGAAAATTTTGGCCTTACTATGATGGTCCGAATTCGGATCAACAGTGGTCCGAATTTGATATTTGTACTTTGAAAATTTTGAAAATTAGTTTAAGTCGAACATCCGAATTCGGGTGTTGGTCCGAATTCGGACATCCGAAACTGCATGCAGCAGTTAATGAGTTCATGCAAAACATTAAACGTGAACAGTTAATATTAACAAAAATGCATGAAATTACAGATCCTATACTAAAAACACATAATGAACATTTTATCTAACTACAAGTAAGTAAAAAACACACATTAAACAACCTAAAAATAAGAAAAACCGAAATGAAAAAGTAAATAAATTTTGAAAATCAAACACACAATATATGAAGTTATAAGCTAAAATAAAGTTAAAAAGAAGTTACCTTGAAGTGCAGAAGATGAATGATGCAATAAAAACGAAGAAAAAAGAAGATCCAAAAGCTTTGATTGATGTTAATGGTGGTTCGGCGGTGGAAGTCGACGGGAGCAAAAAGAAGAAGATATTGACCGGTTGACCGCTCCTTTTAAACGCGCGTGGGTCGGATCCGGGTCAGAGGATCCGCGCCCAAAATAGGAGTTGGGCCGCCGGATTTCTCACACAACACACAAATGATTTTGGGCTTTTAAGAAAAATAAACAAAAACAAAATTTAAAAAGAAATTTTGACCCAATTTTATTACATCTTTTTGAGTTTTTCTATCAGACTTAAAAATAGAATATTTTTGGTATTTTCTTTGATCTTTTGAGTTAAGATAAAATAAACGAAAATGTTTTTGCCTTTTTGATAAATTTGAACAATTAAAATCTTTTTGGAATTTTCTGACCTATTAAATTAAACTTAAAAATTAAATGAAAATTTGACCAACCTAAAATTTAAGAAATTAACTACTAAATTTTAAAGAGAAACAAAGAATTATAAAATTTGAAATCCTAACTATACTCCCCCTCAAATAAATACCGGTTCTTTTTCTTTTCTTTTTCAGATTTTAAACGCGACAACCCTTTTTAGCCTTAGAAACACAGACAAACCTGGATATTGTTTGCATCCCACTCCGTGATGAACAATTCACACAGCAATTTGTCAGGATCATTAATTATTAAACATGTACGCAGATAAGGAAATATTGAGTTTCAATTTTGTGACACAATCCTTAAATTTAAATAACAGATATATTCTAAAATAAAGGAATTTCAATCATGATGGATTGAAATAGAATTACTTAAGACAATATCTGATATTTAATTGGAAGGCGGATTCAACATGCTGATATGTGATACTAAAAACTGAAAACGAGGTTCATCTAAAGGTTTAGTAAATATATCCGCAAGTTGATATTCCGTGACAACAAAATACAACTCAATGGTTCCTTTTTCTACGTGATCTTTAATAAAATGATACCTTATCTACGTGTTTTGTTCGAGAGTGCTGCACGGGATTGCAAGAGATGGCAATTGCACTTCGAGAATCACAGTAAATTGGGATATTGGTGAGTGAGAATCCATAATCGCGTAGTTGTGTTCTCATCCACAGCACTTGAGAGCAACAGCTTGCAGCTGCTACATACTCAACCTCAGCTGTAGATGTGGAAACACAATTCTGCTTTTTGGAAGACCAACTCACCGGTCTATCTCCTAAAAACTGTATTCCTCCCGACGTGCTTTTTCTGTCAACTCTACAACCTGCAAAATCAGCATCTGAAAACGCGGTAAGATCGAAATCGGTTCCCTTTGGATACCATTGACCAAGTTCGGGTGTACCCTTAAGATAACGAAAAATGCGTTTTCCCGCAGTTAGGTGTGATTCTTTTGGCTCGGCCTGAAATCTAGCACAAAGACATGTTGAAAACATTATATCCGGCCTACTGGCAGTCAAGTATAGTAAGGATCCTATCATCCCTCTGTAAGTTGTATTATCGACACTTTTCCCGGAAGGATCGGTGTCTAACTTACAGTTGGAGGCCATGGGAGTTGCGATACTCGTGCAAGAGTCTAACTTATACTTCTTGAGAATGTCAAGAGTATATTTCGACTGGTTCACAAAAATCCCATCCTCAAGTTGTTTGACTTGTAATCCGAGGAAAAAATTCATTTCCCCCATCATACTCATCTCAAACCTGGACTCCATTAGGGTTGAAAAATCCTTACAAAAATTACTGTCAGTAGATCCAAATATAATATCGTCGACATAAATTTGTACTAGCATTATATGTGGGCCTTCCCTTTTTGTGAACAGAGTTGTGTCCACCACACCTTTATAGAAACCGGCAGAAATAAGGAAATTTGAAAGACTATCATACCATGCTCGAGGTGCTTGTTTTAAACCATAGAGGGCCTTATCTAGCACATAAACATGGTCAGGTTTATGTGCATCAATAAAGCCTTGTGGTTGTTCAACATACACCTCCTCGTTAAGTTCACCGTTTAGAAAGGCAGTCTTGACGTCCATTTGGTACACTTTGAAGTCTTTATGTGCCGCGTACGCCAAGAAGATTCTGATTGCTTCGATCCGTGCAACTGGAGCGAAGGTCTCGTCATAATCTATCCCTTCTTGTTGTCGGTAGCCTTTGGCAACAAGTCTTGCTTTATTCCTTACCAAAATGCCGTTCTCATCTCGTTTGTTCTTAAAGATCCACTTTGTTCCGATGACTGTACGGTCTTTTGGTTTGGGAACTAACCGCCATACTCTTAGCTGTTCAAACTGGTTGAGTTCCTCTTGCATTGCAACTATCCAATCTGGATCTGTCATGGCTTCATCCACACGAGCGGGCTCTATCATACTCAGGAATGATGCGAAGAGGCATTCATTAGCAGATGCCCTACGAGTTTGGACTCCTGTTGATACATCACCAATGATTTGATCTGTTGGGTGACTTCGGGTCCATTTAATCTCGTGTGGAAGGGGTGCTCGGGATGGAACCTCTGTGGTTAATGTGGGGATGGATGATGATTCATGGTCAATGATTTCAAATGATGGTACCACTGGTTCAGGTTCGATTCCCGAGTGTTCAGGTGAAGGAAGAATTGTTGGTATTATATGTGAGGGTATTATAGGAGTAAATTCAACTGCGGATGTGTCAGTGGATGATGTAGATGGATGAGGGTACGTTGAAGAAGATGGAGCGGAGAAACTTTGCGGCGCAGTTGAACTTGAAGGATCACCTACATTATTGACAACATTAGACACACTACCGTTAGGACCGAAAAATTCAACATAAAAAGGATCAAATAAATTAACCAAATCAGAAGAAGAAAAAGAAATGGGGTTATTTGAAGAGTCTCCAGGCATTTGAGTAATGCGTGGTCCTGATTGATCAACTTCGGATGCCAGTTCAGCCAACTCATCAAATGTGACGTGCACACTTTCATTGACTGTTCTGGTTCGGGTATTGAATGCGCGATACGCCTTCGAGTTGGATGAGTATCCAATGAAGATCGCTTCATCTGCCTTTTCGTTAAATTTCCCGAGGTTGTCTTTGTCATTCAGCACATAGCACCTGCAACCAAATACACGTAAGTACTTGATAAATGGTACTTTATTCAAAAAGAGTTGGTAAGGAGTTTTGTTAAAGCGCTTATGGATAATGGAGCGATTTTGTGTGTAGCATGCTGTTGATACGTCTTCGGCCCACAAGAACGGAGGTAGCTTCGAGTATGTGAGCATTGTACGAGCGGCTTCCACAAGCGTACGGTTACGCCTTTCCACGACCCCATTTTGTTGAGGTGTTCGAGCAGCAGAGTATTGATGCTGAATATCTTTGGATCGAAGGAAGCCCTCAACTACCGAGTTCTTGAACTCCGTGTCGTTATCTGATCTGATTGATTGCACTGATAGCTGTTGTTGGGTCTCGACACTCTTGATAAAATCTATGATTTCTTGAGCTGTCTCGTCCTTGGAACGCAAGAACCTGACCCAGGTATATCGTGAATAATCATCAACGATAACCAACACATATCATTTTCCATTTATGCTTTGAGTCCTCATCGGTCCGCATAAATCCATATGAAGTAACTCCAATACTCTTTTTGGTGATGGTTCGGGCTTTGGTTTGTGAGATGATCGTTTCATTTTTCCTTTCTCACACGCTCCACACAGATGGTCCTTTTCGTAGCGCAATTCAAGAAGTCCTTTAACCAACTGTTTCGCAGCAAGCTTGTTGATATTATCAAAATTCAAATGGGATAATCTTCGATGCCACAACCAAGAGGCTTTTGATAGTAGGCAAATGTTATCTTTCACTATTAGCTTAGCTACGTCAATGGTGTAGAGGATAGAGTTTCAGGAACCTGTTAGGATTTCTTTTCCATCCATGCTCTTAACACTGCAGTTCTTGGCTCTAAACGTTACTTCTAGTCCTTTGCCGCAGAGCTGTCCTATGCTAAAAAGATTATGTGATAACCCCTTAACATAGTCAACGTCCTTCATGACCAGATTATTTAGAACTAAGTCCCTGTATCCTTTTATATGAGCCTGATGGTTGTTCCCGAATTTCACAGTTCCGCAATACTGTTCAATAACGTTGGACAGCAATTCTCTTCTCCCAGTCATGTGCTTGGAGCAACCCGAATCCATATACCAAATGGACTTAGCCTGAAAAACACATAAATTCATATAATGAAAAACTATATGCATTCAAACACATCCATTTTTAATTCACAATCAAACCGTGTTCTGAACCGAGATGTTCAGAAAACATGATGAGTAAAGACCGGGTCCTGGGCTGTGTGCACAGAAGCCAAGCGTGTCGGTTTAAGCACAACCAACAAGCAAAAGAATGGCTCCTAGTCTAAGGTAACTAGAAGCCATTTCTTTGAAGCACCGATCTTGATCATAAGTAACCAAGAACCATCTGCATTAAGATCACACAACCTTGGGTACCCACCTCAATATGGGTCCCTTTTTGTTAGGATTTCCAGTTTTATATGGCACGTGTACAGTTTTAGAATCCCAATTAGCATTTGTGTGTGGTCCGGATGCACAACCCTTTGGAATCCATTGAAGATTGGATTTATTGGGTTTTGGAACCTTAGGCGCTGAAATTGCCTTTGGTTTTTGTCTTTTTGAGACCTTTTTTACCGTTGCCTTGGTTTTAGGCCTTGGCAACGGGCACATCTCAATTTTGTTTGTGGCCGATGATGCACTATTTTTTGTTTTCTTTTTCCGAATTCGTTTAACAGGATATGGCACGAAAGCATTCATTTCAGGAACCTGTCGTCTATATCGAGTTGGACACATATTAAATAAATCACTGAAAGAGTACTTTAACGAAACAGCAGAATTCGGTACAACATTACAGACATTGTCACACACATTGTTACATAAATTGTCTTTAGAGATTACAGACATCCTATCTCTAGTAACAAATTCATTTGGCATTAAAGCCTTCTTCACAAAAAAACTTGTAAAATCCTGCATGGTGGTTTTTGGGACTCTCCATATATGATCTGTAGGAACAAAACGATTAGAGTCAGTAAGCATGGAAGATTTAGACTTGACAGACTTTTCTTTTTGGTGGTGAGTGGGTTTCTTAAAAGACTTGGATTTGATCTGAGTCTTTTTAGGAACCTCATTTTTGACAACTTTTGAACACTCACCTTTGAAAATGATAGAAGAAGATTCAAATTTAGCCTTACCTTTATATGATGACACACATGGAATTTTTATGGAATGAGAAAGTGTTTGTTCTTTTGAAAGATCTTTCAATTTTTGTGAAACCATTTCAAAATTTTTATCTGTAGACAGTGACTTCCACAGTTTGTTGAAAAGATTGATTTACCAATTCTTCTTCTCTCTTAAGAAGAGTATCTTGAAGATCAAGTGCTTTCTCTTGAGACGACTTCAATTCCTTTTCTAAAACAGTGATTTGTTGTTGAAGAACTTTTGCAGGAATATAAAGTTGAGGAGTTGATTTTTCGGTTTCAGTTTTCAATTCAGCTTCTGAATAAGTTGACAAGAGATCTTCCTCTAAAGTGGGTACTCTAGAAGAATAACTCTCGTTAAGTTCTTCATATTGAAAAGAAATTTCTTTATCTTTACGAGCGACACGTTTCTCATTTTCTTGGTTTAAAACCTCTTTTGATGACTCAAAAAAGAAAGATTTAAGACCGGCTCCCATATAGTTCATGTCATAAAATACAGGTAAAACATTTTGTGCTTTTTCCAAATATTTAGGATTTTTAAAACCAAGTCCTTGTTTAGAATGGTAAAACCTAGTTTCTTTGGGCTGATTTAAGTGGATAGTTTGTTCTGTTTGACCCCTTTTTAAAAATGCATCGTCAAGGGTCTTTATTCGTGAGTACAAACTTATCCTTTCTTCTTCAGGATCGTTGGTTGTAGCCATCAGACATGCTGGTGGATTTTTCAGTGTCTCCCCCTCAGCAGCATGATCTGAATTGTCAGCAGTGAAATCAGCACAGTTTTCCAACCCCATACGATCAACCATGTAGCAATTCTTGCCCTTGTCATCCTCGTCTTCAGAATCTTTGGCATCCCAGTAGTCTTCCTGGGCGACGAGGGCTAATGCATCCGTTCTCTTCTTGGCTGCCTCGAGCTTTCTCTCGTAGTATGCGACGTCTCTGTCGAAATTGTTCTGGCATTCCCTAGCGAAGTGGCCCGGTTTGCCACACTTATAGCAGAGACGTTCATCCGCGGCCTTCGGCTCATCTGCTCTTGGCCTATTCTCTCTTCTTTCCGCCGGCCTCTTATTGGGCCGGCGATGCTCGCGGCTGTCATCACGCCTCCTGTCCCTTCTTTTGGGCTCTCTTCTCTCTTCCCTGCGGTCATCCCGACGATCATCCCTTCGATCGTCCCGCCTGTCGTCCCTGCGATCATCACGCCTATCATCTCGCCTTTCATAACGGCGATCATCCCGATAGTCGCGTCTATCGTCATATCTGCGATCATCCCTATTATCCCGTCGGTATTCATCCTTTCGATAGTCTTCGCGTCGGTCATCCCGTCTGTCATCCGAGTACCTCCGAGGACCGGTGTCATAAAGGAGTTGGTTGTTAGTCTTGTTGGAAAACCGTCGCTGTTGGAGACGGTTGGTCCACAAGGCAATCTGTTCCTGTATCGAAGCTTCCTCCTCATCATAGACCTCACGCGGAGGAGAAGCATACCTGTACTAAGACGACGAAGAACCTGGAGCAAATGATGGTGTCGGAATCTGCGTGTTAGTGATCAAGGCTAGAGAATCATTTGGTTTCAACCCGGTGTTGGCTAATAGCAGTAGAGAGGCCAATTGCTTAGCCATCAGCTTCTGTTGATCCACATGCCCTTGATATTTCTTGAGCTCCTTAAAGACGACATTAATTGATACCTCAGGAATGTTCAGGACTCTTTTCGTGGCCCGACATGCAAGCTGCCACTCGGGGGCTAAGAATGCAAAGAATTGGATGTTGATATCATCCCTATCCTTCTTGATGTCTGTTTGTTCAACTCGTTAAGGACTGCACAGAACCTGGTGAAAGTGGCTTGCAGAGATTCCCCGTCTTTGGCGCGGAACTCCGTAAACTTAGCCTTTGCTTCCTCGATTTTGGCACGATCATCAAGATCTGCCCCCAGCATTTGGACTTCCAGCTCGTCCCACATTTCTTTTGCAGACATTTCGCTGTCTACACCAACCAGAATATCAGTGGGGAGGGCTTGATAGATCAGATATTCTGCCCTATTGTCAGCGTGCTGTCGGTCTCTCTCGGCGTCATTTGCCGGTTCTCTTTCAACTTTAGACGCTTGGACAGGGGGGTCAGCCTCAGGTCGGGCTGCTATCTCCCGATATTAGATTACGGGTCCTTCGGATATAGACTGAAGCATCAAATTCCCGAGCGGTTGCATTCCAACGAACTTAAGGAACCAGGATTTCCATTGTTCGTACTCATCGGGATAGAGAACTGGTGGTCTGTTCTCAGATCCGAGTACGATAGCTTCGCGAGACATTATGAAGATGGGTGCTGATTAAAAATATGAAGATCTTAGAGGTGGAAACTGGACACGGATGGGCTGGAGTGAAGACAGATAGATCTGAATTCGGATGGTAAAGGAATTCGGATGATATGGGTTCGGATGAACAGTGTTTCGGATGGCAGGACCGAATTCGGATGGGTTGAATTTCGGATGGAGGAACAGTAATTCGGATGGGCTATGGTCCGGATGAGGTGCTAGTTCGGATGGGTTCCTAAATCGGATGTAGTCCAATTTTGGATGAACAGTAAGGCCGGTTGGGACCAAATTCGGATTAAGGTGGTTTCGGGTGAAACTAGGGGACGTAATTCGGATGGACCGAATTCGGATGAACAGTGGACAGGGAGCGAATTCGGATGAACAGTGGACAGGGACCGAATTCGAATGAACCGAATTCGGATGAACAGTGGACAGGGTATGTCCAGGTGGGGACCGAATTCGGATGGTCCGAGATGAGGATGGTCCGAAATTGGAAAAATTTAAGTACAAGTCCCAAATTGAAAAATGGAAAGCCTGATCTGAACTTCGGATGGTCCGAAGTTCGGATGGGACCGAAGTGGGGTCCGAAATAGGCTGATGGGGGGTCCGAAATTCACCTAAATCTGGTCCGAAGTGAGGTCCAAATTAGGGTGATGGGTGGTCCGAAATTGGTGCCTAGGTGGTCCGAAATGCTACAGTAAGGATCCGAAATACAACAGGTTTTTTACGTTTTCTAAGGTAGAATTCGATTTTTTTCAGTTTTAAAGCCTAAAAACAGTTCTAAATGATTTATAAACTATTTTAAACACTTTTGGTGATTTAAAATAACCTAAAAACACTTAAAAACAGCATAAACAAGTTAAAAACCCACTTAAAAACCCATATTTTCAAACTTAAAAAATGGCCGATTCTTGATGATTTTAACAGAGATATGGAACTAAATGAGCTTAAAATCAGAAGAGAATGATAATGTGGTGTTTATATGACCATTATAGCACAAGAAACACAGAAAAACAGAGGAAAATGAAGATCTAACCGGGTAGAATGGAAGAACACGAAGAACACACTACAAAACCCAGCAGAATCCGAATGATGCAGTTGAAATCCACCCCTCTGAGCTATGATACCAATTGTACTATGTATTCTCGATTATATTATCAGCACCTTGACGATTTTCTTATCACACACAAGAAGAAACTAGCTCAATAAATGTGAAATGATGAAGAAAGACACTAAGAATGTTGAGAGCATATGAATAGTGGCGGCTGGGATTCTCATTCAAAATGTCAACCGTTTTTCTTAAAGTAAACCCTAGGAGCCTATTTCTAGGCTCCTTTAATTAAGTCTTACAACTTGGCAACTTTGGACCCTTGACTATTACAAATAAACAAACTACATGAAAATTAAATACAAGACAAACTACAAAGACAATAATTATTACCAAACAACTCCTATGATCGAAATAATATATCTAACAGCAAACATTATCCAGGTTTGTCTGTATCTTTAAGGCTGAAAAGGTTCAAGAACTTTATCTGAAAAAAACAAAAGGAAAGGAACCGGTATATATTTGAGGGGGAGTATAGTTAGGATATCAATTTTTATAATTCTTTATTTTTTTTAATTTTTGTAGTTAAATTTCAAATTTTAGGTTGGTTTAATTTTTAAATTTAATTTAATAGGTCAGAAAATCCCAAAAAGATTTTATTTGTTCAAATTTATCAAAAAGCCTAAAATAGTTTATTTTATTTTATCTTATATTAGTGTGGTTTAATTTTATCTTAACTTAAATACTAAAAAAAAATACCAAAAATATTTTTTGTTTGTTTCAAAGAAATATACAAAAAAGAGGTTATAAATTGGGTTAAATGTTTGTTTAAAATGTTGTAAGGCCCAATCTTTTACTTTTTGTGTGCTTTTGTGAAAAACCGGCGGCCCATATCATTTTGGGCGCGGATCTTCTGATCCGAACCCGACCCGGACGAGTTTAAATAGTGGGTCAACCGGTCAACAGTCTTTCTTCACCTTCAAGTCTCTTTCTTCTTCTTTCTTTCTCCTTACCATCGCCGACCACCACCATCTCCACCGATTCAAAGCTTTTGCAACACCATCTTCTTCCGGTTTTTCTTGCTTTATTCACCCTCGGCATCTTCAGGTAACATCTTTTTCACTTTATTTCAGCTTTTAATGTCTTATTTTGTGTGTTTGATTATCAAAATTTATTTAGTTTTTACTTTCGGTTTTTCTTATTTTTTGGTTGTTTAATGTGTGTTTTTTACTTAGTTGTAGTTAGATAAAATGTTCATTATGTATTTTTAGACTAGGATCTGTAATTTCATGCATTTTCGCTACCTTTAACTGTTCACGTTTAATTTTGCATGAACTCAGTAACTGCATACATGCATTTCGGACGTCCGAATTCGGACCATCACCCGAAATCGGATGTTACCCCTTAGACAAATTTTCAAAATTTTCACCACTGTTGATCCGAATTCGGACCTTCAAAATTTTCAAAATTACATTTAAGTCTCACTGTTTCCTGTACTGTTCATCCGAACTAGGATGTGATCCGATTTCGGTCTTCATCCGAACTTGTGTTCCATCCGAATTCGGTCTTTTAATTTCATTTGCATGCATACCATCCCCACTGGATCCGAATTCGGACCATCAACATGAAACATCCGACTTCGGACCATCCGAATTCGGACCATCCCCACTGCATCCGAATTCAAACCATCCGACTTCGGACCATCCCCACTGCATCCGAATTCGGACCATCCGAATTCGGACCCCAACATTACATTTCATGCATCATCCGGATTTCGGCCAGATCCGAATTCGATGACACTGTTCACCCCAATTCGAACCACCCGAAATCCAACACTTAGCAATTTTTTAAAATTTTCCATTTTTGCATTTTCACTATAAATTAAAAATCCAAAAATATTTTCATTTCGGTGCACCATTGATTAGAGTTAGGATTGGTGTTTGAGTGAAAAAGTCTGATCTAACATCGGTCTCTTAACGATTGACTTTGGACTTTATTGGTAGAATTTTATTCTACTAATAAAGACCTGATGCTAAACAAATCAGGCACTTTCTATTTCACACTTATCTAGACTTCACATCAATGCCTTATCATTTACAGTCTTATAGTTCTAACTTTGATGCACCTATGCAGGATGATAGAACCGACTATTAACCTCACCCTACCCCATCCCCCATCCCAAATAATAACGCACAACTACTCGAACAATCCATCATTCCCAACGCCGAGTTTGTCGAGTTTATTCCACACAACTGGCAGCTCGACGTTTCCATTCTAACAAAAGAACCCCAAACCCTCGCATTCGACATCCTCATTCACCACCCCATATATTACACCCTGTCCACGACAATTGCTGTTCTCCAGATTTATCTGCAACAATTCTGGAACAGATTGCAATATGTTCCTGACGCCGAACCCCACTTTACATCCACTATTGACTGTGTTCCAGTCAAAGTCACCACCGACGCCATACGCCATATGATAGGCACAAAAAGGCCTCAGTCAAACCTGTTCTACATCTGAGGGGGAGATTTTATAATCAAACCTGTTGATGCATTTGAAGGATGAATTTAAGGCCTGTTATATGCCTTATTGAAACCTGAAAATGATTTGCAATATCAGTCTAAAGCTGTTCTATATGTTGCATGTGTTGCAACTAAGACAGTTTGTCCAAGCTGCTCTGTCTGCTGAACAGGCTGGACATAAACTGTCTACGCTGCTCTACACTGTTGAGCAGCTTGGGCATTTTTAAAGTGTTCTGTTCTTTGTGAACAGAACCTGTTCTTTGTGAACAGGCTAAACACTTATGGAATTTGTTTCGCAAGTCATCATGTTATTGTTTTTGACTACAAGATCAGTTTACAAAGTCGAAGACAAAGTGGAAAACAAAACTGCTCAGCCTGCCCACGCTGTTCTGTAACATGAAGACAAAAGGTTATTTGAAAAAGGGTGACAGCCCTTTTTCTTATATCAAAATAGCCCTTTACAAGGAAGAAAGACGCAAAGTTGACATTCCTAAATTAGTTAAAGGCAATGAAACAGTAGACAAAGTAAAAAGACAAAAGTTCTGCACATGTGAAGACAAGTCTGCTTTTCAGAAAAGTGCAGAAAAGGTTATGTTGTCTTTTCAACAAGACTTCTCCTTTTTCATTCCGTCCAATGAAGATGTTTCTC
>JAANYP010007258.1:0-114785 GCA_020465985.1 Centrapalus pauciflorus
GTGATTCATCAGCCAGACACTTCTTAAGATTGGACACGTGGAAGGTATTATGAACGTTATTAAGCTCTGGGGGCAGGTCGAGTCGGTAAGCTACCGGGCCAATTCTTTTGGTGATCTTGAATGGTCCGATATAACGAGGATTGAGTTTTCCTCGTTTCCCAAAACGGATTACGCCCTTCTAAGGCGAGACTTTTAACATTACTTGATCTCCCTCTTGGAACTCCAAATCCTTCCGTCGAATGTCTGCATAACTTTTCTGCCGATCCCGCGCGATTTTTAACCGGTTACGAATCTGGGCTATCTTTTCTGTAGTCTCCTGGATGATTTCCGGTCCAGTAATCTGACTATCTCCTACTTCAGCCCAACAAAGAGGTGATCGATACTTTCGCCCGTAGAGTGCCTCGAATGGGGCGGTCTTAATGCTTGAGTGATAGCTGTTGTTATAGGAAAACTCGACTAATGGCAGGTGTCTGTCCCAACTTTTGCCAAAATCGATGACACATGCCCTTAGCATGTCTTCCAGCGTCTGAATCGTCCTTTCACTCTGACCATCCGTTTGTGGGTGATAGGCTGTGCTCATATCTAGGCGTGTACCCAGTGCTTCTTGCAATGACTGCCAAAATCTTGATGTGAACCGGCTGTCCCTGTCTGATATAATTGATACTGGCACTCCATGCCTTGAGACGACTTCTTTAAGATAGATTCGTGTTAACTTATCCATCTTATCAGTCTCCTTAATGGGCAGGAAATGTGTGGTTTTGGTAAGCCGATCCACAATCACCCAAATAGTGTCATAACCTCCAGACGTCTTTGGCAACTTGGTGATGAAATCCATGGTGATGTTTTTCCACTTCCACTGGGGTATTTCTGGTTGAACTAGCAATCCTGATGGTTTTTGGTGCTCAGCTTTAACCTTCAAACATGTTAAGCACTTGCTGACGTAGGTAGCAATGTCAGCCTTCATATTTGGCCACCAGTACATTCCTTTCAAGTCGTGATACATTTTATCTGACCCTGGATGGATAGCATATCTTGTCTTATGCCCTTCATCCATGACCAGCTTCCTTACGCCTCCGAGTTTTGGTAGCCAAATTCTGCCCATGAAGTATCGACATCCATCTGGCTTAATTTCAAACTGCTTATCCATACCTCTCAAGGCTTCATCCAGTAGATTACCCTCCTTGACTGCTTCTTCTTGTGCCTTGTGGACTTGAGAGTTTAGGTTTGACTGTATAGTCATGACCAAAGCTCGGACTCTCAAGGGTTTAACCCGTTCCTTTCGGCTCAGGGCATCAGCTACGACATTCGCCTTCCCCGGATGATAACGAATTTCGCAGTCATAGTCACTAAGTATTGCAACCCAACGACGTTGCCTCATGTTTAACTCTTTCTGGTTCAGAATATGCTGAAGGCTCTTATGGTCTGTGAATACTGTGCATTTAGTTCCATACAGGCAGTGCCTCCATATTTTGAGAGCAAACACCACTGCTCCAAGCTCCAAGTCATGAGTCGTATAATTCACCTCGTGAATTTTGAGCTGCCGTGATGCGTAAGCAATGACTCTATCCCTTTGCATGAGCACACAACCTAATCCATTGTGTGAGGCATCACAGTAGACCACAAAATTTTCAGTCCCTTCAGGTAAGGACAGTATTGGTGCACTACACAACCTTTGCTTTAACTGCTGAAACGCCTTTTCTTGCTCTTCACCCCAGATATACTTCACATCCTTTCGAGTCAATTCCGTTAAGGAACCCGCTATCTTTGAGAAGTTTTCGATAAATCGCCTATAATAACCGGCAAGTCCTAGAAATTGGCGGATTTCCGTGGGGGTTCTAGGAGTCGCCCAGTTCTTTATGGACTCGATTTTTGATGGATCAACTTGGATTCCCTGGCTGTTGATCACATGCCCAAGGAATTTTACTTCTCGCAACCAAAATTCACACTTTGAGAATTTGGCGTATAGCTGCTCTTTCTCTAACAACTCCAAGATCAACTTGAGGTGTTGTTCATGTTCCTCCTTATTTTTGGAATAGATGAGAATATCATCTATGAACACTATTACAAATTTGTCCAGATACGGTTTACACACACGATCCATGAGGTCCATGAATACGGCTGGTGCGTTAGTCAAACCGAATGGCATTACCTGGAATTCGTAATGTCCATAACGAGTTCTGAATGCTGTCTTGGGTATGTCTTCTTCCCGAACCTTTACTTGATGATAACCGGATCGCAGATCAATCTTAGAGTAGAAACTAGATCCTTGCAGTTGGTCAAACAGGTCATCAATTCTGGGGAGAGGGTAGCGGTTCTTTACCGTTAACTTGTTTAGCTCTCGGTAGTCTATGCACATTCTGAAGGATCCGTCTTTCTTTTTCACGAACAAGACCGGAGCTCCCCAAGGTGAGGAACTTGGTCGAATGAATCCTTTATCCATCAACTCTTGTAATTGATTGGATAGCTCTTGCATCTCAGAAGGGGCGAGTCTATATGGGGCTCTTGCGATCGGTGCAGCTCCCGGCACCAAATCGATTTGGAACTCTACTTGTCTAGTTGGCGGAAGTCCAGGCAAATCTTCCGGGAAGACCTTCGGATAGTCACAAACCACTGGAATATCCTCAAGTCGCTTCTCCTCCGCCTCTTTTTCTACAATTTGCACCAGTACTGCATGACAACCTCTCCTAAGGCACTTTAATGTTCTTAGGCCGGATATGACATTCAACTGTCGGTTCTTTCTTTCTCCTTGGACTGTTAGGAACTTCTTCTTGTGGAGTGGTATCCGTACCACTTTCTTACCACACAAAATCTCGGCATGATTGTGTGACAACCAATCCATACCAACTACTACGTCGAAACTTCCGAGTTCTATAGGCATCAAGTCTATTTTAAAGGGATGATCTGCCAGCTTCAGTGTGCATTCCTTAATGATACTACTTGCCTCTATTATTTTACCGTCAGCCAGTTCTATAGTATAAGAGTTGTCTAAGGGAAAAGGAGCGGCATTCAATTGCTTACTAAACTTATCAGATATAAAACTCCTATCAGCCCCAGTATCAAAGAGTACGTAAGCATAAATGTCGTTTAATAAAAACGTACCTGATACCACGTGGGGATCTTGACGAGCGTCACCTGCTCCCAACACAAAAGCTCTCCCCTGAGCTCCTCCACCATTCCTCAGTTTCGGGCACTCACTCTTGAAGTGCCCAGTAACTCCACATACAAAGCAGCCTTTTTGATTGCTGCCACTGGTTCCCGGGGCTCCTGTCTTACAGTCCTTGGCCATATGCCCCAAACGTTTGCATTTCTCACAGTGGGTTGGACAGGGACCCTGGTTGTGATGGAAGGTGCATTTAGTGCAGAAAGGCTTGGTACCGGTATAACCTCTTCTTGGCTCAGTTCCAGCTGCGTAAGCCTTAATGGTCTCGGGCTTTTTGGATTGTGAACCCGCATTCTTCCCCGTCTTGTCTTCCCACTTTCTTTTGTTCTCCCCGGCCTTGGCTTCATTCCTCCGGGCTACTTGGTCCATAAGATTATTGGCCATCCTGATGGCATCCTGCAGGGTGGATGGGTTTGAGGCAGTCACGTTACCTTGAATTTGAGGAGCGAGTCCCCAAATGTAACGTTCAATCTTTTTGTACTCCGGGGTCACCATTTGAGGGCACAGAATGCTTAGCTCATGAAATCGGTTGGTGTACCCCGTCACATCTGTTCCCTTCATCGACAGGTTCCAGAACTCCGATTCCATTTTCTGGAGTTCGTTCCTCGGACAATACTCGTCCGTCATCATTTGTTTTAACGCGGACCATGTGAGTTGGTAGGCTTCATCGATACTTACAGACTGGACATAGGAATTCCACCACGTGAGGGCGCTATCTTGTAGGGTGTGAGTAGCAAACTTCACCTTATCTCCCTCAGCACATCCGCTGACGCGAAAGACAGATTCTAACTTCTCAAACCATCGTATCAAGCCAACGACTCCTTCAGTTCCGTTGAAATACCGGGGTTTGCAACTTAAAAATCCTTTAATTCCACAACCTTTTGCGTGGATTTCCGTTCCTCCCGTGGTGCGGCTAGCACCACCATCTCCATTTGCTGAGCTATTCCTATTTGCCTCATATGTGGCTATAGCGGCAGCCACTCTTTGTGCGACTAGCTCTTCAATGTCAGCAGCGTTCATTGTTCGTTTCGGCGGCATTATCTTAAAATTTTAAAGAAAAAGCATAGTGTAAGAAATTGAATCTTAAAGAGGTAAATTCTCCTTAAAGCACAATACTATAATCATCAAACACAATTTCATAAATAACTTGCAATTGTCATTAATCATTCGAAGTTTTCTTACATTAGGGGCGGGTTATTACCCGAAAATTTTGTCCTATACTATTACATGATATTTTCCTACCATTACAAAGATAGATAGATGTGCACTAAGTGTGGGAGTGATCGGGGGTCTCTCCCTTTTCCATTGCGTTGAGGCGCTGAGTCAGCTCCTCGATCCGGGCTTGGCTCTCGGCTAGTTGCTGCCGGAGCTCATTCAGTCCGTCCTGCTGTATAGCAAGGGCGTGCTGGTTGGCCCAATATATGTTGGAGTTTTGCAACTCCTCCCGCTCTAAACGAGCGGTCATCTCCCCGATATCCAGGTTAAGTGACCGGATCTGGTGGTCATGCCTGGTAGACCTTGCGATCAAAAGTGGTATGGTCTGATCGGCGGGCTCTTGAGTGAGCGATGAGACAGGTGCGGAGGATGGTCCTCCGATCTCGAAGTTTGGAGGAACTCCCTCCATCTGCCTCCATTCGCGGAGGGTCTCCGGTATACAAGTCCATCTTCGGGCGTCTACCCGTCGGTGTGGTGTCGGGGGATTGGGTTGGGGAGTCGGAACAGGAATAGACTCCCTTCTTGGTATGTTTACCCGTTTCCGGGGTGTGTACAACATCTTTGGGCCGTTAGGATAAGGCCTATACGGCTTATAGGATGGTTCGGCCGGGTGATACGGGACGCGAGCAGGGGCCGTCGGTGGTGAAGGGTCCTCTTCCTCCATCGGTTCTTCCTCCATGGGTTCTTCCTCGGATTCCTCCATCGGGTCCTCGTCCTCCGAGGGGTCTTCCTCCTCGGTCGGGTCCTCCTCAGAAAATACTTCCGGATTGCATGGACTAGTAGGGGTATACTCCTCTTCTGAGTCGGACAAGATGATTATCTCTTGGTGAGACATGTTTTCTGCTATCAAGGTCCATGCGTAATCTTTCAGTTAGTTACAAGTTACAAAATATTTCTAAAATCAGTAAATCTTATGTGCAGTTATAGTCTAGGGTACTAATGCAACCAAGTTCACTATAACTATGGCTCTGATACCAATCTGTCACACCCTGCTACCCCGGTTGGCAACGAAGCGTGACGAGTGCGGAAGCGTGACCATAATCATAATGAACGACCACTATATGGACGTTTTCAAAGAAATACATCGATATAACTTTAAAAGGTAGAAATGTTTTACATAACCCGTAAATAATAAAGAGTAGTTCGCAAGGTACCGAGATTTGAATACATAATTAAATTATCCAAAATAATGCAAATAAATCTCCGACGGTTTGAAAAAGAATGCGACTCCTTAAGTGCGGAAGCCTGAAAGTGGTTACTTCTGAAGGCATACTTGCCTTAATTACCTGAAAATACATGCTAAAATACGTCAACAAAAATTGTTGGTGAGCTCATAGGTTTACGCGAAAACACCAGTTGTATGGACATTATCAGATGAGTTGAATTTATAAAATCATAAATTCCGTGTATGTATTACATAAACCATCATGCAACCGAAGCTTAATTAGAATGAGTTTGCCCTGTGCAGTACTCCCATACGTAATACCGTGTGTTGAATATATATGCACTCGCTGTTAGCCGAACCGAGCTAACACGAATGGGGGACATGACTCCCAATAGATCTATCCACAATATACTCGCGCTTACAAATAAATGCAATTAACGGTTCATGATATAAGGGCTGATGGAATCCGAACATGTAATACATATAAGAAATAAACAGTTTTGATGTCCATATGAAAAACAGTGCATGTATTTCCACCCCAATAGATAGTGAAAAATAGGGGCTATGAAGACTCACCGAACTTGTGATGGCAAAACGACGCGCAAAAATGCAAAAGTGCGTTGTTTGATGGGTGATGAAACCGGAGGTGTTTAACCGAGTCCTAAATGATGATAAGGACTTAATATCACTAATATATGATAATATGTATATTTATAGATTTTTATGTCTTAAATCACCCAACATTACAAGTTTATAAATAAGATTTGCTTAAAACGTCAAGTTTATATATATATAATTTTCCAGCTTTTTCGGAGGTTTTTCGGCCTACTTTGAGGCTGTTTTTGACCAAGCTCCAAAATGTTTTAGACTTTGGTTTTCTAGGACATTAAACTACTATATACAAAGGATTTTTAGAATCAAGAACGGCCATTTTTCGAGTTGTTTAGGTTGGTGAAAAATCTCGTTAAAAACGCTATGTTGGCCATTTTTGAGCTGTCAAACTTTCGGTTTCTCAAATAATTTCTGGAGGTCTTAAACTTCAAAATAAATTATGAAAAATTGCAGATCTATAGTTAAGACATAGATCTAACTTTTGGGACAAGAATCAACTCATTTCGTTGGGTTATGAATTAGTTATGATTTTTCAAAGTCGATACAAATATTCTGCCGAAATTCCGTAGTTTATAAATTTAAAACAACTTATGATTCTTGTTGTTTATTTAAAGACAACTTGTTTAAAAGCCATAATAGTTATAAAAACACATATATATCACATGTTTTCATAATATTAACACTTTTATAATGTGTTCATATATTCATAAACACATTTAAAGAAACAACTTAAAAATAAAACTAGAAACTTATAAACTTGAGTTTTTATGAAACTTGTTGTTGTTGGTGATTATATATATTATGCAAGACTTATATAAACATAAATATATGATGAAATAAGTTAGTATTTACTTACTTTGATGTATTTGGAGTATGAAATTGAGAAGAAGTTGGAACTCTTGCAAGATTTGAACCAAGAACACTTGAAGTTCACCAAGAACACTTGAATTTCACCAAGAACACTTGAATGAAAATGTTTGTAGTGTGTGTGTGTGTGGGATCCGGTTTTGAGAGGAGATAAAGAGATATTTTGGTGTGAAAATAATGAAAAGGAAGCCCTCTATTTATAGGCAAAGTCTTGGTCTTTCAAATGGAGGTGGAGTGTAAGATCATGTTGAAATGAAAGGAGAATGGGGTGTGAAAGATTTGATTATGAAAGGTTATGGAGTTGGGAAATAAAAAATTGAAATCAAATCTTGGGTAGTACTACCCTATGACCAGATTTTTATGGATTATTTTCATGTATTTATATATATTTTTTTTGTATAAAAGTATTTAGAATGTATTCTTGTATTTCCCTTTTCTTGTAAATTCAAAAATACTTTTGAATGCATTGTTTTAATGAATTGTTTTAGTCTTGCATAATTAATGTTAAGTAATTGTATTAGTGTATGATTAGTGTCACTAATCATAATTTAATTATGTACTTAGTTGAATTAATCCCTCATATCGTAAATCGATCGGATTAATTGATTTTCCGATTCATCGCACTGATGAATTTGATTCTAATTGAGTTGAATTTTCTAATAAACCTTGTTAATCACTTGATTAATTTCTAATGACCACTGATTAGACTATAATTGACTATTAAATGTAGACTAGGTCATTATTGCTAACCTGGTTTAGTGCCGGATGTTACATCCATGAATGTTTTAGTCAAAAAGAACTTGGTAAGAGGTTTACCACAAAAGGAGTTCATATGTGATGATCATTGTGTAGCATGTCTTAAAGGCAAGCAACACAAACTTCTCATAAGGCCAAAGAAGTAAATTCAATCTCATTTGCTTTTCATCTGATTCATATGGATCTATTTGGTCCAACATCTGTTTTGAGTTTGAATAAAAGGGCTTACTGTTTAGTCATTGTTGATGATTTCACCAGATTTACTTGGGTTTACTTTCTTAGGTCTAAAGATGAAACTGCTGAGCTAGTTAAGTCATTTATTCTTAAGATAGAAAACCAATCCAACTCAAAAGTCAAGATGATAAGATCAGACAATGGAACTGAGTTTAAAAATCATATTCTAGACAGTTTTTGTGAGTCCAAAGGTATTGCTAGGCAATATAGTGCACCAAGAACACCACAGCAAAATGGTGTAGCTGAAAGAAAGAACAGAACATTAATTGAGGCTGCTAGAACCATGTTAGCTGATTCAAAACTGCCAATGACCTTTTGGGCAGAAGCAGTCAATACAGCCTGTTATGTTCTAAATAGGGTTCAGGTTGTTCAATCACAAGGGAAAACTCCATATGAGTTATTCCATAATAGACTACCCCTAATAGCCTTTTTCAAATCTTTTGGCTGTCCATGTACCATTCTTCACACTAAGACTCACTTAGGTAAGTCTGAAAGTAAGGCTGAAGAAGGTTTCTTTGTAGGATACTCAAATCAAAGCAAAGCCTATAGAGTATATAACAGTGTGTCTAAAACCATTGAAGAAAGTGCCAATGTTGAATTTAATGAAAATACTGCAAATGTCAAAGGCACTGGTCCTGATTGGTTGTTTGATTTAGATTCACTAACTAATTCTCCGAGCTTTGTTGAGTATACTCCAGAATCTGATGAAAACAGGATTGAAGCTGTCAACACAAATTCTCATACTGGTAGCACAAATGATCAAGTTGTTGGCACAAAGTTTCAAACTGCTGCAGATTCAAATAATTGGGATGAGTATAAAATTATACCACTTCTATCTTGTGACCCTCCAGGGGTTCTGAATGCTCAACATGATTCAAATCCAGAAAATGAAGTGCAGCTCCCAAGTCCTGAAAGAACAGTTCCAACACATAGGGAAACAGTCCCAGATTCAAGTCAAGCTGTTCCAGAAGCTGAACCATCAACTGGTCCTGATGGAGATGATAAAATCTTGGATCCTCTTTTCAGACAGATAGAGAGCCTCCACTCAGGGTTCACAAGTATCATCCTCTCAATCAAATAATGGGTGATCCACGCACTCCTGTGCAAACAAGGACAATGGTTCACAAGGAGACTGCTGCTGCTGAACCAGCAATTCCTGAATTTAGTCTAGCTGCGTTTGAACATGCCTGTTTCATGTCTCAGCTAGAACCTAAAAAGGCATCAGAAGCTTTGAAAGATTCATCCTGGAATGAGGCAATGCAGGAAGAGCTTCTACAATTCAAGATTCAGAATGTATGGACACTTGTTGATCTTCCTAAAGGAAAGAGAGCCATTTGTGCAAGATGGGTGTTCAGAAACAAGAAGGATGAGAGAGGGATAGTCATCAAGAACAAAGCAAGACTAGTAGCACAAGGGTACACTCAAGAGGAGGGCATAGATTATGATGATGTATTTGCTCCAGTGGCAAGAATTGAAGCCATCAGACTGTTTTTAGCTTATGCAAGCTTCAAAGGTTTTAAAGTGTATCAAATGGATGTGAAATCTGCTTTTCTATATGGCACAATTGAAGAGGAGGTCTATGTGTGTCAGCCTCCTGGTTTTGAGGACTACAAGTATCCAGACAGAGTCTACAAGCTCGACAAGGCACTCTATGGACTCCATCAAGCTCCCAGAGCATGGTATGACACTCTTTCATCATACCTTCTACAAAATGGGTTCAAGAGAGACACTCTGGACAAAACACTATTCACAAAGTCCATCAAATCTGAGATTCTGCTTGTACAAATATATGTTGATGATATCATCTTTGGATCAACCAATGACAGTCTGTGCAAATAGTTTGAGGCTTTAATGCACAAAAAGTTTCAAATGAGTTCAATGGGAGAACTCACCTTCTTTCTAGGATTGCAGGTCAAGCAGAAGCCCACAGGTCTCTTCATAAGTCAATCAAAGTATGTTAAAGACATACAGGAAAAGTTTGGGTATCAAGATACCAAAGTTGCAAGTACTCCGATGGATCCTCACAAGCAGCTCCATACAGACAAAGATGGAATAGATGTGGACATTCATCTATACAGATCTCTTATAGGATCTCTTATGTATCTAACATCTTCTAGACCTGATATTATGTTTGCTGTTTGTGTGTGTGCTAGGTTTCAATGTTCTCCAAAGAACTCCCATTTGGTTGTTGTTAAGAGAATCTTTAGATATCTCAAAGGCCAACCACATTTAGGCCTCTGGTACCCTAAAGACTCTCCTCTTGAATTAACAGCCTATTCAGACAGTGATTATGGAGGATGCAACATTGACAGAAAATCCACAACTGGTGGATGTCAATACTTGGGAACAAGATTGGTCTCTTGGCAGTGCAAAAAGCAAACAACTGTCTCCACTCATCTACTGAAGCAGAATATGTAGCAGCTGCAAGTTGCTGCTCCCAAGTGATGTGAATTCAAAATCAACTGAGAGACTATGGTATGAATTTCCTATCCACTCCCATTTATATTGACAATTCAAGTGCAATTAGCATTGTACAAAATCCAGTGAAATTTCCCAAAACCAAGTATATAGAAATAAGATTTCATTTTATAAGGGATTGCAATGAGAAGAAATTAATCCAAGTTACCAAAATTCATACTGATGATCAGTTAGCTGATCTATTTACAAAACCATTTGATGTAGGAAGATTCACCTTCCTAGTATCAAATATTGGTATGGTTAATATGGATTAATTTGTTCTTCTCTATACATATGCTTGATTAAGGGGGAGTCACTGTTTCATTAGCAGTCGCCTAATTTTCAACTAACAGCTTGAGTATTTTCTCAAGCTGCTAGTTCATTTTCTCGAACTGTTAGTTGTTTCACTTGATCTGTCAAAGTGTGCAGGGTAATATGGTCATTTCCAAAAGTGTGTGCGCGGGCTTAGATATTTTCAAAACCTTTAAAGGTTCCAGTTTCATTCCATTGTAATTACCAATTGCAAAATATCTTCCACAACCCTCCTTTGATTCTTTGAACAATTCCCACACACATCACTGAAACCCTAAATTCTTCGTTCATCAATGGAGTTCGTCAAAGAACACAACTGTTTACCCTACTCTTTAAAACACGTTGATCTTGAACAGTTCCATGACATGATGGACTTCCTTCGAAGTTCCCATATCCATCATGCCCTTCACATCAATCCCACTATCTACATATCTCACATAGAACAGTTCTGGAAATACGCCTCAGTCAAAACTGTTAAAGGAGTCACATCTTTGACATCCAAAATTGACGGCCACACCGTTTCAATCACTGAAGGGATCATACGCCGACATCTGCATCTTCAAGATGCCTCAGGTATATCAGACCTTTCTCTGACTGCTTTACATAATGGTCTTTATGCCATTGGATATAGGGGTCCTGCTGAATCTTTTACTTTCTTTAAAACAAATTTTGCCCCTAAGTGGAAATATCTTGTACATATTATTTAGCAATGTAAAAGCCCAAAAAGAACTGGTTGGTCGGAATTTTCATCAAACATAGCCACTGCCTTAGTGTGTTTATCAACTGGCCAACAGTTCAATTTTTCTAATATAATTTTTCAGGGTATGCTAAGGCATCATGCCCTAAAACATGGGAAATTTTTGATGTATCCTAGATTTTTGGCTGAAATTATTACAAGAACTTGCAGTAATTTCCATAGGCACTCTTTACCTTCAATAAAACGACTTCTAAAACAAAGTGCCAAGGTTTTGACTGTTGATGTCCCATTGCCTTCTGCAATGTTGGGCATCATTCCAAGAAACAGAGGAGAGGGTCCTGAGCAGGCTCAGCCAAACATTACTGCTACACCCCCAGGACCCCAGCCCACTCCTCATGATACTCAAATGCCTTCTGTTCCTATTGTTAAGCCCACATCCCCACTCATACTATACAAAAGGAAAAGAGGTCCAGGAGCTCCTTCCCCCTCATACAAGAGCCAAATAACCCTGTGCAGGAGGACACTTCGCACAGAATATCCAAAGGGCACCCATTAAAGACTCTCCCAACCTCAATCAGGAGGTGGACATCTTAACAGAGATTGTCCATATGGGTTCTGTGGCTGACACTATTGCTGCTTCTGTACAAGAGGCACAGGACAGTGTCAACATCAATAAGACCACACCCATGGCAACAGAAGGTGTACAAGCACCATCTGGAAGTCCCCAGTACCAAGACCAGAGGGGCCCAGAGGTTTCTACTTCTGGTTTTCATGTCAGTGATAGATCACAAGCACCACATTCGTTTGATGATCTTGAGGCTAGTCTGCAACTCATGTTATTGACGGATCCTAAGTTGCAACCTGTTGTGGGAATGTTGGAATACCATCAGTCCATCATTGCTGCACAGGGGGCACAAATTATTGCACTCAGACAGGCAGAAGCGGCTCAAAACCAAAGAATGGATTATCTCCATAAAGGGTTCACCCTCTGTGGAAATAAAATCATTAAATTAGAGTAAATGATTCGAACCCAATTGGCAAAGGTTGTAGGTCCTCCTGACCAAACCAATGCTTCAAAAAAGGGGGAGAATCAGGAGATCCCTCAATCAGTCCAAGCAGCTCCAACAGTCCAAGATTCTAGGCTAGCAGTCCCAACAGCTTCTCAAGCTGTTAGCCTAGAAACTCAAGCTGCTTCTACAAGAGCAACTGGGGTGGTTATCAGAGAAGAAATTCAGGCTCCCATCAGTACAGTCCAAGCTACATCTTCTGCTACCAAAGATAAAGGCAAGGTATTCTCATTGAGTCTCCAAAGCATAAATTTTCTACTAGAGAAGCTCAGATTGCCTTTGATGCTGAAATTGCCAGAAAGATAGCAGAAGAACAAGATCAGGCTTTAGACCAGCAAACCCAGGCCCCAATGCAAGATTATGAAACCTTAGGTGATTACATAAGAGGGTTTGTGGTCAAGCAAGGTGAAAGAAATAGGAAAATGCTAACAGGGCATTCAAAGGCTGAGCATAGAAGATTCTTGATCAACTTTGCCTTTTCAGCTGGCATTACAAAGAAGATGGCTCAGTCCATGAGCACAGAAAGGCTACAAGATATCCATGATAAAGAGATGAATAAACGAAAGGTAGCCAGAGTCTCCCAAGAAGTTCAAAGTCAACAAGAACCAGTGAAAGCTGATCAAGCTGGTGAAAGTGATGCTGCTCCTTCTACAAGCTGTTGCTTCTATTCCCAAATCAGATACAATTTCACAGGCAAAGCTTGATCAGGTTAAAAGGGTGTTGTTTGAGCATCAGCTGCAAAAAGTGATGGAGATTGAAAAGTCCCTCGACCAGCATGATTTTTCAAAACCTCTTATTACTTACTGGTATGCTAAGCCAATGGATAACATTGACTTAAGATATCATTTTGTAGTAAGAAGAGAAACTGGTCCTGAGGAAGAATATAAAAGTATGATGTATATGGCCCAAGGGATTACCAGAGATGAGCTCACAAGAATGTATCATGTTGGGACTACAACTCAAGTTAGATCTTCCCTCCCACAAGTAAAGCAAGCCATTAAAGATATGCAGAGCATTTTTTATCCTGAGTCAATAAGGAAGGATATAGAAGATGCCAAGGAGATGAAAATTGTACAAGTTGATCTGTTTGTCAAATCAAAGACTTACAGAATCAGGTTTGCAAATGGATCCGGTATGTTCATCACTTTTGAATTTTATGATCTTCCATAGGCTATGCTACTTCAGATGAGATCAGTGAGAATATATTGTGATAGAGAAGATCTGAAGAAAGAATTTTTGAAGGAAGTCAATCAGAAACTTGCACAGTTGTAAGTTTTTGAAAGCCTTGGTTTGTAAATAACTGTTTACTTAGTTTTATTTCCTTATGTTTATAGAACTTAAAGTCTTATGTTAAGAATTTAAGTTAGGGGGAGATTGTTGGGAAATATTATAAGTACTTCAAACTGTTAGTTAGATTTCTCATACTGTTAGTAGATTTTCTATGTAAGTATAAAGTTCATGCTGTTAGTTGAAGAAGTTCGAGCTGCTAGTATAAAAGTTCAAGCTGCCAGAGTAAACTCTATTCAAGCTGCTAAGTGATTCAAGCTGCTCAACAGTTTCAAAAACTGAAAGTGCTGATATTCAGGAAAAGATATCTACACGAAGATTCCAGCATATCTACTATCAGAGAAGTCCGAGTCCGTCAAGGAAACAAATCAGAAAGCATTATAAATACATAGAATAGGTTTTCTTATTGTAAGTGTATGTCTGCACGTTCAAGTTTGTAATTGCTTTTTGTTTAAGTTTTCATAAGCCACTAAGGTTGTAAAACCCCAAGAACAATTTGTGTTCTTCGTCTAATCAAACAGATTAGAGGTGATTGTAATCATTCTGTTCAGCAATACAAGCAATTTTGTTTATACAGTTATATTTATTTGATCTTGATTCTGAAAGCTTTTATTAAAATAATTAAGTGTTATTCCGCAAACTTCTTAATTAGACTTTGATTTTGTTCAAGATTATTGATTTACACTCTGATAAATTCAAATCAGTTAATCTTAGGTAGTTAAATTTAGATCCTGACAGGAGATGCATATGAAAGCCGTGAAGCGGATTCTGAGATACCTGAAGTCGAAACCGAAGCTGGGACTTTGGTACATTTTGACAGAGATCTGGAATTGGAGGCGTACACGGACTCTGACTATGGTGGATGTAGCTTGAACCGAAAATTAACAACTGGAGGTTGTCATTTCCTTGGTGGGAGGCTCGTATCCTGGCAATGCAAGAAACAGACTTCGGTAGCCGTGTCAACGTGCGAGGCAGAATATGTAGCTGCTGGTAGTTGTTGTTCACAGGTTTTGTGGATACAAAAACAATTGCGGGACTATGGTTTGACATACACTCATACTCCCATTAGGATAGATAATCAATCTACTATTACTATAACTAATAATCCAGTTAAACACAGTAAAACAAAGCACATAGACATAAGACATCATTTCATACGTGATTGTGATGAAAAGAAGTTAATAAAGCTGGTAAAAGTGGCAATGGAAGATAATAATGTTGATTTATTCACTAAAGCTTTTGATAAGTCACGCTTTGAGTTGTTAGTTCAACTAAATGGTATGCGTAATCCAGACTAACTTGACCTTAGTATCTTTTTCTTTCTTTTTATAGTAAGTTAGTGTTTAAGTATATTTTATTTTCTTTTATAGTAAGTTAGTAGGTTACTTTATTATCTTATCTTAAAAAAATTGAAAAACAATAGAAAAAAGAGAGAAAACCATAAAAATCTCAAAAAAAAATAGAATATTAGAAACTTGAGTTAAGTCTTAGAGACATAGGTTCAAAGTGACGAAAATTAGCACCGTCTAAACAAACTCTAAGTGTTAAGCTTTCACACATATTGCACCTCAAACTTTGTTGTACGTAAGTACAGACCTGTCACCTCCGTTTTGACTCAAGTTAGCAAAATAAGTTGCTTTGTTGTACGTAAGTACAGACCTGTCACCACTGTCTTGCTAACTTTAAATAAACTCTAAGACAAACTAAGACACTCTGTTGTATGTAAATACAGAACTGTGTCCGATGTTTGCCTTATAAAGAAAATTGCAAAACCAAAAAGTTATAATCATTGAGTGTCTGCCTTACTCATAGAAGTATATCTAAGTATGGGACACGTAAGGTAGTTTCTTGATAAATAAAAAGGCCAAGGGAAATTCAAAAGTGTTAAATGTTTAAAGGGAAAAATCATACCGACAATCGACTTGAAATGTATATCACGACACACAATCAAAAATTCCTAAGTGTGAAAGTGTAATACTGAAAGTGCGTTTGACACCACTATCTGATTGAACCTTCTTTGACTATCTCGCAAAAATGTTATGTTAGTTTAGGTCGTAAATTATTAAAATAATTTTCGAGTGGTTTAATTGTTCTTTTTATTCAAATTTTATTTTATTTTATTTTATTTTATTCAAGTAGGAAAAATGTCAAAGTTACTAGGATGCATTTTTGGTTGAATAAACAAATATTGCGTGAAAATCTGTTGCTTAGTGTGAACGATTCTGTAAGGTTTGTAAAATTCCGTTACACGAAAAAGTTGAATTTTATTCAAGTATTTTCAAAATTTTCACTTAAGTTCGAAATTAAGACAAATTCGAACTTCATTTCGAATTTGTCTGGAAGTTCGAACTTATGCTAAGTTCTAAGGTAGTTGGTATAAATAGGTCAAGAGTACTTCATTTAAGGCACCTACCCTCGAATTTCATCATTCGAACTTGTCTCCGGCGATTTCGAACTTGTTCCTCGAACTTGTCGCGATTCGAATTTCTCACTATTGTTCGAAGTTTTGCTTCCTTTTCTCGAACATACTCATATACATAGGTATAGTAATCAAAATTATACAAAGTATGGGTAGTTTAGGACATTATTATGGCAAAAATCGAGTTTATTTGATGTTTATTTGTGCTGAAACTTTGTGGTTTAAAATCACAAGTTTTGACGGATAAAACTTCAAATAAATCATATATAACATCGATTAGAACCTAATAGGACTAGATTATACTTCTTGTTAAGTTAAATGGGGTTAAAATCTTGGATTTTAGTTTGAAAGTGAACGACTTCGAACATGTTCCTCATGTTCGAACTTGTCAGAAAGTTCAAACTTGTTGAAATATCTACAAGTTCGAAGCCAGTCAAGTTCGAACATAATCTTCGAATTTCTTTAAATTCGAATGTTTTTAAAATATATTCGAACTTGTCTAAGTTCGAATGTGTTGGATTTCAAACTTATGTATGTTCGAAATTATGCAAATTTGAAATAAACAAGTTTCATTTTATTTTTAATTACTGATATTGGTTGTTGTTTCTGTGTGCAGATATGGGTGATCGTGCATTTTTTAATAAACATAACATGGTTATGTCTGTGGATCGTGAATTACCTGAAGCTCAGCCGTACCGTCATATGATAGAGTTCTTGACGCAGTCGCGAGTCGCTTACGCTCTGACTCACAACCTTCAAATCATATTGCCTTATGTGCGACAATTTTGGGAGCATCTTCAAGTTGATTGCTCAGTGACGCCTACAGTACTAAGAACAAGAGTTGGGGGACAACCAACAGTCTTTTCAGCTGATATGTTGTGTCAAATCCAACAGCTGGGATCGGAGGACCAAGAAGCGGGGCCTATAGATTTTCCGGTTCATATCAGGCAAGCGGCATTTTTAAGAAAGGGATATGCCCAAGACATATCATGAAGGCTTCATATGTGAAGAGTGGCTTGATTGGCCAATGATGTTATCTTGTGCACGTCATTATGGTTTGTTTTGCGCCGAAGAAGGCGGGTTTTGACACTATGGTGTCTAAACTGCAATTGGCATTGATTGCCTTAGTGTACAACAGGCGCTTCAGCTTTTCTGAAATAGTTTTTGGGGAGTTTGTGCCCGAAATCACAGCTCCGGTGAGGGAACAATTTTTGATGTACCCTCAATTTGCGATGATGATCATCCGCCACTTTTTGCCCAATTTGCCACAACTTCCAGATACAAGTGGCGTGGCCATAATTGATAAGAGAATTTTTGCTGACTGCCAGTCCCATAATGCGAGAAGGGCTGAGCAGGTCAGGCCGCAAGTGGCACCTTTGTTCGGGGCAGTAATCGACCCTGATTTTGTAGCCCCAGAGGGTGATAATTGGACAGGTGAAGTCCCGGAGCAACAACAACAATAGCAGCCACCACAACAACAGCAACAGCAACAGCAGAGGCCAAGACGCAGAGCACCGGCAAGCAGAGCTCCGGTAGTTAGACCATCCTCTCGCCGACAAACATAATTTACTGCAGCAGGTTCATCAACGGACGCTGCCGGCCCGTCAAGTTCGGCCCCACAATATGATCAAAGGGCGCAAACACTTGAAGAAATTTAGGCTCAAGGAACTGCTGTCGAGCAAGATATTGCGGCAGAATTAGTTCAAGAAATTTTGGAGCCTCCGACTGAGTTCAATGATATTTTTAGAGACATTGATGAATGCCAGCCACCTGAAGCTGAGGATATGGACACAGAGGTCCAAGGTGAAGAAGGAGTACAGGCTGAGGCTGAAAGGCATGTTGAGAACGCCCCAGAGTCTAGTTTTGATGCCGAGGATCCAGATATCTCAATTAGTAGATATGGATCGAGGTTAGTTGTAAACAGAAGGAGATCAACAAGACCGGCTCTGATTGATGAAGAGACCGAAGAATCTGAGTATGAAGAAGAAAAGGAAGTTCCACTCGTACCTAGGCATAGGGCGAGGAGACATAGATTTATGCTGGGAGCTCCATCCACCTCAGCTCCTCAGACACTGTTACCGGCTGCCACATCAACCTCAACCACCGCTCCAACTTCATCCGCCTCCTTTCCATCCACTTCGACTTCTTACACAAACAATCAGCGGTTTAATGAGCTGAAAGGAAAGGTGGACTTCCAAACAGTCCAAATTTTTCAACTTTCAACAGTAGTGAAAGAGCTACAGGAGCATAATGCCAGACTTGATCAAGAGAATGCCGAGTTAAGAACAACAATGGCTGATCAACAATCTGAGATGAAGACAATGAAGACACTCCTAGAGCAATTATTGAAATATCTGCAAGCTCGGGGGGAGAGTAGTTGTAAGGAAGATCAAGTGAGGAGAGAAGATTACGACGGCAATGACCCAGATGCTCAATGAGAAAGTGAGCTAGCAGATCTTTCTCAGAAGAGTGCTCAGTAAGCAAAAACTCAGGGGGAGCCTAGTCAGTCAGGTATGGGAGAAGGGGGTGAAGGTTAAGTTTCAAAGTCTGCTGAACATGAAATGATTGAAGCTTTGATGGGTCTTGATGATGAAGATGAGTTTAGTTTTGATCAAGAAGACTTGGAAGAAGGTGAATTCATTCCAGAAGACATAGTGGATTGGAAGTCAGATGACGAGGTTGTAGAAGATGAGGATGACAATGTTGATGAAGTAGTTATCCCAAAGCAACCTATCACTGAACAATATATTCATAATGATCAGAATGTGATAAATATGGATGAGCTGAACTTAGCATATATGGATGAATCAGAACCTGAAATAGCGGAAAAGGAGCAAACAAGAGAAGAAATGATAAAGCTATGGTTCAGGAAGGAAGAGAAGAAGACAGACCTGTCAGTAAAGAAGAGAATGAGACTGCAAGTCCATGAAATCGTTATGGAGGAATCTTAAGCTGGTTCTTTGATAGAGAACTGCAGCTGTTCGTGCTAAAGAGAAGAGATGGGCTTCAATACTTAAGGAGAACTTTGAAGGTTTTCAATACACTGCCCAAGTGTGAAGTAAAGGAACTGGCTTGGAAAGAGCTTATCAACTTAGGAGACGACCCCTACGCTGAAGTTATAGCTAAAATCATCAGAAAGGAGGGGAGGTCTGGAAAGTTTGAAAGAATAAAGCCGAGGTCAGGGAAAAGAGTTGAAGATCAGTCAAGAATAGATCCCCACACTGGAAAGCATTGGGCTAGGATGGTTTACAAGCCAGTCCGATGTCTCAAGAAAGTGTCGATGAAGTCAATGCCACAGAATGTACTGATCAACATGAAGCGGTGGTACGTGGACAATGAGACGGCGGAAGCAGTGATGGAGGATCAATATGAAAAGGTGATTTTGAAAGTATATGATCCATTGCATCTAATCAACTTATCCAAGGATGACCTGAGAAAACTTCATGATCAGCAGATTTTCTTTCACGAAGGCTGGAGATCAGAAGGCAGGAAGTTCTAGAAGGTGGTTAGAGTTTGTATAGAGCAGGGATTATATGCTGGTAGTAGTTTGTATAGTTCTAGTACTTAGTCAAAATATATATATAGTTAAAAGCTATCGTCAAGGGGGAGTCTGTTAGTGCATCCTGTGTGACGATAGCAGTCTAAGTATAGATGATGTTTTGTAATAGTCAATTTGTTCGTAATTGCATATTAATGCGTGTTTGATATATGTTTGTTATATGTTTGATATATGTTTGATATTGATTGTATATATGTTTGAACTTGGTTGTAATTGATGTTTTACAATAAGTTCAAACATAAGTTCAAAGATAAGTTCAAACATAAGTTCAAGGATAAGTTCAAACATAAGTTGAAAGGTAAGTTCAAACATATGTTCTAGAAAAAGTTCAAAGGCTATGGTTCGAACTTATGGTGGACAAGTTCGTGGGCTTGGGCCCTCTCGAACTTGTCCAAGGCAAGTTCGAATCAGGGCTTATAATTAAGGGTTAATCCGTTTTAATTAACAACTTTAGCAGAGAATTACGGTAGTGGGCGATTACGAACTTGCAGTGGTATTGTTGTGTGTTTTTGGAGAGAATCACGTGTCGGGACGTTCTAGGTTGCGTCTATCATCGTGTGTGTCTCCAGGTTTCTTGTGTGTGGTCTATCCGTCAAACCGCTAACGAGGATTCCGCATTCGTTGGACGGCGTCGCGTCAAGATAGGATCCGTAGGTAGGTGACCTTACAACTGCCCCGTAAGGGGAGGTCTTAACAGGATCCCGTAAGACCCAAGATTTCTCAAAGGTCTTAAGTCTAGGCCTCAGTAGCAATACAATATCAATCAGGAAACTAAGATAATAATTAACAGCACAAAATTAAAGTTAATTACAAACAGAGACAACTTTAAATAGCAAGGTACAAACTTATAGACTATTACATCAAATCACATAATATAAACAAGCCACGAACCCCAAAGCTCTATCATTAGTCAAGTACCAAGGTTTTGGAACAGGTTCTAGGCCACTTCAAGCTCTTTCAGAGTCTTGACCTATGAACTAGGTCCAGCCAATCCTTTGCTTTTACCTGAAAAATAATGCAACAACGGGGTTTTGCTTCGTGAGAATGTAGAGTTACACATTTAACATGCAATTATGAACGCAGAAAGCTCATGCACTGCACGCAGCTCATGCACAACTCAGCTCTATTGCTCATGCACTGCACTAGGCTCATGCACAGCTCAAATATCGAAGGGACATTGGCCAATTAAATGCTCTTTTGATGCGCGTATTTGCTCAGCTCCCAGTTATAAAACTGTTGGTGCTCTTGAGACTTTTAGACAAATTTATAAGGAATTCTCGGATAATTATAACACCATACACACACATCATTAGTGGGGATCAGCCACGTACTGGGCTAGCTATCAGTAATTGTTGTATGGGTATCATCAGAATGCTCAGCTCTAGCTACCCTCTGTGCTTTCATCATGTAAATCAATACATCATAAGCCTAACATTAACCCAACACTGAGCAATAGTGGTGGTGTTGATGTGATCTCACCTGATATATGTGTGATAGATCACGATTGCTCGATCGTTCTAATGGTTGTTTCAAGTAACTTGGATAGGACCGCGACCCGTTGTCTATAAACGAGACAAGAACCTTGGTATAAGTGGAACCGCGACCCGTTGCCTATATACGAGGCAAGAACTTTGGTATAGAGAAAAACACAATCAACCCCACCAAGTTGATTGATAAGTTTCGAACGCCATAAGCTAAAACACTCGATAAGTTCTAAAAGTTTGTAAGGAACAATAAGAGTTAAAAACTCACAATTTTACTCAAAATGAAGGATGATTGAAATGATTACATTGAGTGCCTATTTATAGGAGAAAATATAAGACCAACTACTTATCTAGATAAGTTGCACAACCTATCACGATAAGCTATAAAATAAGCAAGACTACTTATCAAAAGGCCATTATTGACATTTCACCACTTGAAGCTTCTAGAAGGTATTAATCATGCAAGTAACTTCTATCCCTTTATCTCCTCCAAGTAAATGACCATAATGTTGAGAAAAGCTTCAAAATGTCTTGAATTTAATCTTTGACAAGTTAATTAACATGGACACCTTTTTGGGCAGATTCATGGACGTGGCTAAGGATATATTTTGGGCCTTTTTTATTCTTGAGAATATAGGGAAAAGGCTAAGGTTGAAGTGGGCTTTTATTTCACTCCAATTGGGCTTAAAATGAGGAAGTTATGGCCAAAACAATGCACATGGGTGGGCTTGGCCGAATTTTATTTATTTTTGGGCTTTTGTGGATTAAAGTGAGAACTTGGGCTCCAAAACTTGGACTAATATTAGTGTTCAACTTGGATCAACATTAGAAAGCGTGCTTGGTTGTTTTGCGAACAAACGGGAGCTTGATTCCGACAATATTTAATCATTCCATTGAGAGCATCCTGGAACATCTTGGATTTTGATCTTGTGATAGGTCCGATCTTCCACCTTAACGGATCTTCGTCATCTCTGTCCTTGGACAGGTTCTCATCATTCCCCGCCTCTTGATAGTGATTTGTCCTCAAATCTGCACCTGCATCAAACAGAGTCAAGTCAGTTACATTAAAAACATCATGAACATTATACTCATCTGGAAGATCAAGTTTGTAGGCATTGTCATTGATTTTCTGCGACACTTGAAATGGTCCATCTCCTCTTGGCAATAACTTTGACTTCCATTTTGTTGGAAACCGTTCCTTCCGCAAATGAAGCTAACCCAATATCCTGGTTCAAAAATAATCTTTCTTTTTCCATTGTTTGCTTGTTGTTCATACTTCTTGGTGCGCTCTTCAATGTTGTGTTTTGCCTGCTCATGGATTTGCTTGAAAAATCCCGCCTTCTTCTTGCCATCTAAATTCAAATGCTCATTCACAGGCAAAGGAGTTAAATCCATAGGAGTTAATGGCTTAAATCCATACACAATCTCGAAAGGTGAAAACTTAGTAGCAGAGCTCATGCACAGCTCAAATCTCGAATGGACATTGGCCAATTAAATGCTCTTTTGATGCGCGTCTTAGCTATGCTCCCAGTTATAAAACTGTTGTTGCTCTTGAGACTTTTAGATAACTATATAAGAATGCTCGGAGAATGATAACACCATACACACACATCATTAGTGGGGATCAGCCACGTACTGGGCTAGCTACCAGTAAATGCTGTATGGGTATCATCAGAATGCTCAGCTCTAGCCACCCTCTATGCTTTCATCATGTAAATCAGCACATCATAAGCCTAACATTAACCCAACACTGAGCAATAGTGGTGGTGTTAAGCTTAACAATCAAATGACTCGTCAATGAATAGAAGCTAGAAAAAGAAATGCTCAGCTCAACAAATCATAGTAAAATATTATCTCTACTACTAATAAAGCATTTAGATGCTTACAAGTTATAATGCATAAAGTACAATCAAACATAACACAATCTTGAATTTTAAGACTTACAAGTCTTTATTGCATGATGTACAACTTTATAATGCAACAAATTTAAAAAATATCAGAAATTAAAATTTAATAACAAAAAGTAAAAAGTTGTCAGTCATGCAGGCTGCTGCAGTCTGCTGCTGTTGCAGCAATCATCCCCCAAACGATTTCTTTCCCTTCCCCAAACAATCTCTTCATCTTCCCCAATCAGCTCCAATAGCTGTTATAAAAACACTATATTTCTGCTTCTAATTCTATCTTTCTGATTTTAAAAAAAAACCCTCATTCTCTTAAAAAAAAATTGGTATTGCTGCTTCTGTCGTCTTGCTGCTTGCTGCTGCTTCGTTCTGTTGCTTCATTCTGCAGGTATCATATTAATAAAGATTTAGCTAGAATAATATTAATAAGATGAATAATGATTTTGTCATTCTGCTTCTATTATTCTGTTTCAGGTACATACTACCAGAAATGAATAACGATTTTAAAATTAAAAATCAGTATCCTCTCGGATGTGACACAAGAGGTTTTTTAATGTTTTAAAATTAATTAACAGAAAGTAAAATGTAATAATCTGAAACTGATTAAAAGGATAACCAAAGTAATTTGATGGACTAATTCAGAACGACTAAACACTAACTGAATTGGAAAGAACAAATCAACAAAAGTAAACCAGCCTTGCCTTTTAGTATACTACTTAACACAACAAAAGTAATTGGGTTGAAGAACACAACACATTAACCTCATTCTCTTAAAAAAAACTGGTGTTGCTGCTTCTGTCGTCTTGCTGCGTGCTGCTGCTTCGTTCTGCTGCTTCATTCTGCAGGTATCATATTAATAAAGATTTAGCTAGAATAATATTAATAAGATGAATAATGATTTTGTCATTCTGCTTCTATTATTCTGTTTCAGGTACATACTACCAGAAATGAATAACGATTTTAAAATTAAAAATCAGTATCCTCTCGGATGTGACACAAGAGGTTTTTTAATGTTTTAAAATTAATTAACAGAAAGTAAAATGTAATAATCTGAAACTGATTAAAAGGATAACCAAAGTAATTTGATGGACTAATTCAGACCGACTAAACACTAACTGAATTGGAAAGAACAAATCAACAAAAGTAAACCAGCCTTGCCTTTTAGTATACTACTTAACACAACAAAAGTAATTGGGTTGAAGAACACAACACATTAACCTCATTCTCTTAAAAAAAACTGGTGTTGCTGCTTCTGTCGTCTTGCTGCTTGCTGCTGCTTCGTTCTGTTGCTTCATTCTGCAGGTATCATATTAATAAAGATTTAGCTAGAATAATATTAATAAGATGAATAATGATTTTGTCATTCTGCTTCTATTATTCTGTTTCAGGTACATACTACCAGAAATGAATAACGATTTTAAAATTAAAAATCAGTATCCTCTCGGATGTGACACAAGAGGTTTTTTAATGTTTTAAAATTAATTAACAGAAAGTAAAATGTAATAATCTGAAACTGATTAAAAGGATAACCAAAGTAATTTGATGGACTAATTCAGAACGACTAAACACTAACTGAATTGGAAAGAACAAATCAACAAAAGTAAACCAGCCTTGCCTTTTAGTATACTACTTAACACAACAAAAGTAATTGGGTTGAAGAACACAACACATTAACTGGGACATAGAGATAACTTAAAACTACAAATAGAAGGTTTCCCTAACAAATATCCTTACAGAAAAAAAAGGCAAATCCTTGATTGAAGTACCTGGTTGGGATGACCTTTCATTCTCAGAATAAAGGCTTCCTCCCTGCCTTAGTTGGTGCAACATCAACAAAATCTATTTAAATTAAAATCAATTTAGTGTTAATTGTTTATAAACAATTTACTGTTAATGAATTTAATCTGCAAAACAAAAAAAAGTAACCCTTAAGTTTTATCACTGCAGCTGTTGATCTTCTTTCTGTTACTCAACTACGACCCTGTCACCAGCGCTTCTTAAACCCAGGTTAGTAGAAATATCATAACCTCTCGGGGTCACTTACTGGACACACACTCACTTATTATTTTCTAATTTTCGCTGTCTATTTTTAAACATGTATCATAGAGTCCCTAAACATTTTACAATGATGGCACACTTCATTCAAGTTCCTGTATTCAGTCATGTCCAAAAAAAAAATTGAAAAAAAAAAAAAAAAATAGTGACTATTACTACTTCAAGCATCCTATGTATCATTGTACTTGATTATCCAAACATTAGTATCATTGTACTTGATTATATGATTGTGATGATTCAAACCACATAATCACTTTCAAGATGCATATCCAGACACCCTTTAAAACAACTCAGAATTTAAATCTATAAAGAAAAAACAAGCAACAATTACCTGACACTGCACATCAATGCCACTATTCTTGTAATCAACATAGAGACACCTTGAAAACTGATCTATATACCTTTAGAGAAAAGAAAAGAAAACAATATCAGTTAGCACTAATCAAGTAATTCCGCAAATAGAGTTGAGCATAAAAACTGATTATTATTACTTGCATTCAAGAAATCATGTCCAAACACACACTACAACAATATTTGTAAATATTTAAACTCATGTCTAAATATGTAGTACAAGAATATTAGTACAACTTCATAATTCTTGGCCACATATGTAGTACAAGAATATTACCTATGTAATGACTCTTATTGAAATCAAAACTATTATCAAGCTCACAATCAGGTCAGCACAAAGATTTGACCAAATTTTGATGCTATAGTAAGAGCATAGGTGAATACAGTCATCAAGTAACAAATCATTTCAGGGAATTTTTTTAAACACCTTTGCAACCCATGAAGTCCATACACAAGTCGACCGTGCACAAGTTTCAAGTCAGTCAAACAGCACATGGAAATTAGGAGCAGGCCAAAAGCCATGAAAATAATAGAACATAAATTAAGTGCATTCATGATATGGTTAAAAGAGTTAAATTACATAAATGAAGTTTTTAGCTCCTTTAAATAAAAAAAATTGCTAATAATACATATATACTTTGGTGTTACTTTTTTAACAACTTAACCCCTACAACATTCAGATATAACCCAAATAAAATCTTCAAGTTTCTGGTTTTTACAAACGATATATCCAGAATAGCAATCAACTTTGCTGAAATGGCATAATAAGACGACAAACTTTCAAATTGAGTCATTTTTCGATGAAACTTACACAACACCTTAGTTAGAAAGTCTAGACTATTTCCAGTAAAGAATAATGATGAAAAATGAACAATGTTCCATTGTACCAATTAGTTTATACCTGTGAAAGATGCAAAACCTTGCCTTCACCAAGTATCACCTCGAATAGCTGACAACTTTTAACCTCAACGGCGGGATGAAAACAGTAAGTTAGTGGGAAATATTTTATAGGACACAACTCCATAAGAGCAATATGAAACATACAATTCAGTACACAAAAGCATCAAATCAAAGAAGCTCAACATTAGTACAATAAGAACCAATCATTTTTCAGGACAAGACAATTCCACGAAAAAAAAATTACCAGGTGTTCATATATGAATAAGAACCAATCATATATGAAGATTTTGATATAAAACTCACCTAATAACTCATAATAATGATATAGTTAAGAATTTTTTTTGAAAACATGTTTCATAAACATTCTTGACAGCAACTTAATGCTTGCTGTCCAAAATTTTCTTTTTATACAATTGACTCTTATTGTGATCAAATTAACATAACACACAACTTAAACTTACAGGTAACAATCTTACCTTCATTTTAATATAAAAAAATCACGTTCTAACTCATTTCAATAACAACCTCATCTTCTTATGATGTAATTCATAAAAACATTAAAAATCAATCAACTATCATAACACCAAATTCAAAATATTGGGAACATGAGATTGCATCTCTATTCTAAAATCTACTACGTTTTGAGTTCAAATCCACCAAATCAAAAGTTTGGGTTTTCTAATCATATCATAAAAAATAACAAAAACCATACATCTTTCTTGAGTTTCATCACAAATACTTCATGGAACTTACTAATACATAATCCTAACAATAAAAAAAATTAATTTTGATAAAGGAAATGAAGATTATACCTCAATTTGAAGCTTAATTTGTTGATGGATTGTTTGACTTACCCCCTATTGTTCTTTCGAAGACCTCAATAGTCTTAAGTGTGTGTTTTGGTGTGTGTAGAAACTATTCCCTGTGAATGCAATATAGCAGTGATTAAGCTAGCAAACTTCACAACAATGCTTCAAAACTCAATGTTTCATACTTTCCTTAATTTGTGAACTTAAGCTAGCAAACTTTCTGCCATCTTTTACTTCAAATTGAACTTGTAAATAATTTTAATTTATTCCTAATTCAAATACGAGCATTTTGAAATAAAGATCAGCGAGTAACTCATTATATAACTCAAGATACAAGATGAATTGTAAAACTTACATAACTTTCAGCAACAGTACTTTATCTTGCTGTCCAAAACCCGGTTTTTGGTGTTTATGCCCTCTTTTATAATCTCATTTGTACCCAAACTTATTTTTATTGTAAAATTAACATAATAATGAGAATTTTGACATAAAAACCATCTTCTGATTCCTTATAATGCTCACGATATGAATTAACCCATAAAGTTAAAATATAAACCAAAATGTGCTGTCATATGCCCCTGTTTTCATGATTTCAAAGCTATTCTTGATTGGTTTTGAAATCATACTTTCCTTTAACATGTTCCTAACTCATATATGAAGATTTTGATATAAAACTCACCTAATAACTCATAATAATGATATAGTTACGAATTTATTTTGAAAACATGTTTCATAAACTTTCTTGACAGCAACTTAATGCTTGCTGTCCAAAATTTTCTTTTTATACAATTGACTCTTATTGTGATCAACTTAACATAACACACAACTTAAACTTACAGGTAACAATCTTACCTTCATTTTAATATAAAAAAATCACGTTCTAACTCATTTCAATAACAACCTCATCTTCTTATGATGTAATTCATAAAAACATTAAAAATCAATCAACTATCATAACACCAAATTCAAAATATTGGGAACATGAGATTGCATCTCTATTCTAAAATCTACTACGTTTTGAGTTCAAATCCACCAAATCAAAAGTTTGGGTTTTTTAATCATATCATAAAAAATAACAAAAACCATACATCTTTCTTGAGTTTCATCACCAATACTTCATGGAACTTACTAATACATAATCCTAACAATAAAAAAATTAATTTTGATAAAGGAAATGAAGATTATACCTCAATTTGAAGCTTAATTTGTTGATGGATTGTTTGACTTACCCCCTATTGTTCTTTCGAAGACCTCAATAGTCTTAAGTGCGTGTTTTGGTGTGTGTAGAAACTATTCCCTGTGAATGCAATATAGCAGTGATTAAGCGAGCAAACTTCACAACAATGCTTCAAAACTCAATGTTTCATACTTTCCTTAATTTGTGAACTTAAGCTAGCAAACTTTCTGCCATCTTTTACTTCAAATTGAACTTGTAAATAATTTTAATTTATTTCTAATTCAAATACGAGCATTTTGAAATAAAGATCAGCCAGTAACTCATTATATAACTCAAGATACAAGATGAATTGTAAAACTTACATAACTTTCAGCAACAGTACTTTATCTTGCTGTCCAAAACCCGGTTTTTGGTGTTTATGCCCTCTTTTATAATCTCATTTGTACCCAAACTTATTTTTATTGTAAAATTAACATAATAATGAGAATTTTGACATAAAAACCATCTTCTGATTCCTTATAATGCTCACGATATGAATTAACCCATAAAGTTAAAATATAAACCAAAATGTGCTGTCATATGCCCCTGTTTTCATGATTTCAGAGCTATTCTTGATTGGTTTTGAAATCATACTTTCCTTTAACATGTTCCTAACTCATATTTGAAGATTTTGATATAAAACTCACCTAATAACTCATAATAATGATATAGTTACGAATTTATTTTGAAAACATGTTTCATAAACATTCTTGACAGCAACTTAATGCTTGCTGTCCAAAATTTTCTTTTTATACAATTGACTCTTATTGTGATCAAATTAACATAACACACAACGTAAACTTACAGGTAACAATCTTACCTTCATTTTAATATAAAAAAATCACGTTCTAACTCATTTCAATAACAACCTCATCTTCTTATGATGTAATTCATAAAAACATTAAAAATCAATCAACTATCATAACACCAAATTCAAAATATTGGGAACATGAGATTGCATCTCTATTCTAAAATCTACTACGTTTTGAGTTCAAATCCACCAAATCAAAAGTTTGGGTTTTCTAATCATATCATAAAAAATAACAAAAACCATACATCTTTCTTGAGTTTCATCACCAATACTTCATGGAACTTACTAATACATAATCCTAACAATAAAAAATTAATTTTGATAAAGGAAATGAAGATTATACCTCAATTTGAAGCTTAATTTGTTGATGGATTGTTTGACTTACCCCCTATTGTTCTTTCGAAGACCTCAATAGTCTTAAGTGCGTGTTTTGGTGTGTGTAGAAACTATTCCCTGTGAATGCAATATAGTAGTGATTATTATGAGTCTTGCATTAAAAAGATCTAACAAAAAGAATGTCCGTTATGGTTTCATAATTTTGATTTCGAACCATGAATCCAATAAACAATATATGCTAAGTAGTCTCATACCCTTTTACGAATCTGGCGGAACTCACTGGACTTGAACTCATTCTTGACCCTGTGTACATCTTCTTCTCCCTTGGCCATCATTAGAACAGATTAGGCATTGTTGTAGCTCGAATAGCCGGTGAAATATTCCAAACACAAATTAGAAATATTCGAAACACAACAAATAGAAAAGATAACACAACAAAAAGAAGCCATACATTGGAGACAGAGCAAAATGAAAGAAAACATAACAAAAATATGACAATCCAGTCATTACTTAATACATTTGACTTTACTTCAAAACCAAAGGCACAAAAATAAACCCTCTTTTTGAAAAATATATACCATCAAGAACAGATCTGAAAATCGAGAGGCACAAAAACCACTCATAAATTAACACCAGGTGATAGTATAAAAAATCAAACTCCCCAAGATCTAGAAAGTAGTAACAGAGAAAGAGATATACTGAAATTGAACTTCAAAATGCAAATACCTCAAATAATACAGAATGAATGATGCTACCAAACATAAGGTTATTCGAGTGCATCATGAGCTCCGAAGCTAAAACGTGCCCAAGGCACGAGGCTAAACGAAAGCGTAGAGCTCTAGGACGACCAACCGACCGCCGACCAGCAACGATAGAGAGAGGAGACGACCAGGCGAAGGAATAGGCGGCGGCGCGGAGTGGAGGGTGGAGGCGCCAAGCGGCTGTGCTAGGCGGGCGGCGGCTAGGGTTTGAGTGTTTGAGATGAAATGGTGATGTGGTCCTTGGGTTAAACTGAATGAGGAGGATGAAGTTGGTTTGTATATCTGTGTTTTGTGAGAAAAATAATGTTTTTCTATTATTAGTTATAGTTATTATTATTACTTAAAATCCGTCATTTATTATTTCAAAATTACAATTATTTTAATTATATACAAAGATTTGTATTAAATATTATATAATAATTTTTATCATATATTTGACGATACGAAAATGCTGCAGCTAGAATAATTTTTTTTAAAATTAAATAGTCACAGTCTTTTGAATTAATTAACATTGATAATTATGTTTTTTTAAAAGTTTATTTTTTAAATTAAAAGTTTCGAATCAATTAATTTCATTAATACACTTTTTATTTTAATTTTAAAACAATGTTTTCTTTGACAACGTAATTTGTGTGTGGGACTATTGCATCACATTGATGTAATGTTTTCTTTTATATTTTAATATATTTTGTTAAATTAATATATTTTGTTGAATATGATTGATTAATAAGATGACATGATAGCTATAATTTTATGTTTAATAAAATAGGATGCATATATCAACCCTTTTAATAATAATATGTTAAATGTGTTATGTCTCGTAAAAATTGTGTCATTTTTTTATAACTTGACATGTGTATTTTACTAATATTTTATTTCAACTTATACTAAAGATTTTAAGTTCAATTTTTGGCGTGTGTATTTTACTTTATTTTTAATATTGTAAATTAAATGTCTTTGTAGAACATGGATCAATATTTTCACGCGGAATGTTTTTCATCGATTCAATGCCCTCATTTATGGTGGAAACTCACGGCGGTTCGTGTGGAATTCATATTGAAGGATGAAACAACAAAAAAACTAATATTTATATTACTTGATCGTAATGTAAGTTTCACATATTAAAATTACTTTCTTATTTATAAACAACTCATTTGTTTTGACAAACTCTTCTTTTGTTTTTTTAAGAGGGAGAAAATGGCAGCAATTGTCCCGGAAAGTTTAATCCCCTTTTATGAACAACAAGATTTAGTGGGTGGAGTCTTTTCGTTAGATCATTTCCAAATCGAATTTAACTATTACGAATACCCTAGGCATGAAGGTTTTAGTTTTCTTCGTAATGAATGGGAGATTCGAATAAGCAAAAATACAAAGCTAACAAGATTGACCGACGATATTCAGAATGACTTTGTTTTATATCCATTGATATCTTCAATAAGAGCACTTGCAGAGGACAGAACCACTCGATTTATGTTGATAGCTACATTTAAGTTTTTCATTAAAGCTCTTATTTTATTTCATTTGAAAAAAATCTAAACTTCACTTAAATTTTTAATACCATTACTTCTTTTTTAGACATTGTTGGAAAAATCGTCACGGGCAAACGGGTTTACGAGAGGCAATTTGGATACTATAGTTATTTTGAAGTATTTTTACAAGACGGAACGTAAGTATTTTTATGCATGAGAATTATTATTACATATCTTGTATGTAGAATATATTTGTTGTTAATTTTTTTTAAATTAATTTTAGGGGCCACATAATAAAGGCGAGGTTCTTTGACATGCCTGAAACACGCCAAGTAAGATTTTTCCGAGCAATAGTACAAAAATCCATCATATACGCATCATGGGTTAAACTTTATCATTTGAATACAAGTACGTTATTTTTTTATACTCTATAATCTCTTTAGATTGTTTATTTATCATTTGTATACAAGTATATAATGCTATATAAGTTTTATAATAAGTTATGTTATATTTGTTTTCAGTGAATATTTTGATTTCCACGGAGTTTACCAATATCAAGTTTGAACCAGTGATTCCGGAAGCACGCCAAATTAAACTTCTGTTGGGATGAAAAATTTGTATTGACTATTAAACATTAATTAGTACTATTATATATTTTGGAATGTGTTGTAGTAACTTTTAATGATGATTGTATTATGACTTCTTTCTTTTTATTTATTATGTATTGTTGGCATTTGATAACATATGATTTCTATTTATTTTCTGTGTATGTGCTGTTAATATATATATATATATATATATATATATATATATATATATATATATATATATATATATATATATATATATATATATATATATATATATATATATACACACACACACACTCTAATCGCTATCATATAACACTTTAATCTCTATAATATATATGCCCAAATGTCTAATAAAGCCAATGAACACTTAATATATATATATATATATATATATATATATATATATATATATATATATATATATATATATATATATATATATATATATATATATATATATATATATATATATATATATATATATATATATACAAAACCGGCTTAAATAATAAGCCCAAAATCAAAAGCATATCATATTAAAGTTTGTTCATACGAACATTGAAGAAAATAAACCAAATCAAAAACATTCCTAAAATCTAAAATTTGTATATGATCATTTGCACAGGGAGGCTTCATCTATTCATATCTAATCGTATATTAGCAACAGAAACAGATCAGATCCATGTATTAATATGTATATTTGTATTTAAAAAACTGTTATATATTTGTAAGTTTAACATTAAAATAAAAGCCAATAATCTAAAGAATGAATCATTAAGAAAGTTCTCAATAAAGTAACAAATAGGTGAATATTTCTTTTATATATAATATAAATTATATATTATCTCTACTACTAAGTTATGTATGTGTTTTTAGAGAATATTTTGATTTCCACGGAGTTACTTATATCAAGTTAAAAAGATATATACTCATTTTTTGACAATGTGTAATACAGTGTGTATTGATGTCCGGAGGCAATGATACCATGGGTAAAGTCGCTCAAGTAAATGTAAATATACAAAAAGGTATGTACATTAAATATAATAAAAGGCATGTATATTTTATTTTATTGGTATGTAGTTTAATTGTTTAAGTATATGACATATATTTTCTAAAAATTATAGAAAATCGTAGAAAGATAAATAAAGAGTACTATGAACGACAGAAGTTAAGAAAAAATGTTAATGGTGATGTATCCCAAGTTGATATAGAGAAAGGTATGTGAAATACATAAAAATGAGTATCATATTTTTTTACTGTATTTATCATAATCATAAAACGAGTTATCGGTTACCTATTATTATTTCAGAAAAGCAAAAAGAATACAACCGACAATATTATGCACGACAAAAAGAGAAGATCAAGGAAAGAAAAAAATCTAATGGTGAAGGAAGTAGTAAATCTACACCACCGATGACAAATATAACGATAGCAGAGTCAACTGAAATGGATACGGAGACACCACAAAGGGTACCATTGGGAATATTACGACATCAAGATATAAATATTTCTCCATATTTTGCAGAGAATAGTCAAACTAGGGCAATGATTTTCGATATGGAGAAAACACCACATTCACTTGATGCGATAACTGGAAACAAAGAAAATGTTACATCGTATCAAACACGAGTTTTTCAAAAACGAGATAGACATCATCAACGAACATCAGATGAAAGTACCAGAAAGGACATTGGATCATTGAACAACTCAAGCAGAGAAGGAATAAGCCAGATGTGTTCAGAGTTGACACATGAAAATCTCAATGGTAAAAATCACACAGTTTATATAGTTTTTTGTTATATGAAATTCCATTTATTATTATGATCTTGATAATTGTTTCCGATCTAATATAGTTAACCGAAGTCCATGTGCTAACCTACTACCTCTCTTTAATGAAGTAGAAGTTCAAGTTTCAATAGGTTAGTTTATAATTTAATTATCAATGTTATGATCGATAAAAGTTTCCCATTAGTTCTATGTAAATATAATTTATTTATTTATAATCACACTTTTACACTTAATGGAATGGATTTAGGATGTTCAACTGAGGTCAATGATAACCCAATGATACGAGATGAGATCCACAATGAGGATCCATATGATTTTGTTTATGATGATATCCCTAAAGAGCATCGTGTCTTGAAGGTGCAGAATTTGTGTGTTCATTGTGGAGCAAAACGCGTACAGTTTGAATTCCCTACCTTTTGTTGCATGAGTGGAAAGACAGTGTTGGCACACTCAACTATTCCTCAAGAGTTATACTATCTATTTACCTCCCAATCTGAATTAGGTGAAATATTCAGAAACAATATACGTGCGTACAACACGAACTTTTCCTTCACGTCAATGGGTGTAACATTAGATGATTCAACAGCTAATATGTCATCTGGAGTATATACTTTTCGCGCACATGGAGGAATATATCATAAAATAGATCATTTAGTTCCGGAGGATGGAAAACCTAGATACTTACAGTTATATTTTTATGATTCCGAATCTGATCATTCACATAGACTACAATGGTCAAATCTTGATAAACGCATCATTCAAATATTGACCCGTGTGCTTTCTACAAACCCGTATGTGAGAACATTTCGAAGCCTTGCTGAGCTGGGACCGCTCGACAACTACAGGGTCACTTTGAATGCATCAGTGGAACTTGGCCAGAGGGTGTACAACCGACCGACTACATCTGAGGTTTGAATATAACAACTTCGGTTTTATTTGTTCATTTCAAAATGTACCGTACACCATGTTAAGCCCTGTATTTGTATAGGTTGCTGGTATTTGGATCGAAGGCAATGACAATATCACTGCATACAAGAGAAGTATTGTTTTGTATGGAAGGCCTGGTTATAGTCAAAAAATACAGCCTTACTTTAGTTGTTACGATCCATTGTCGTATCCGATGTTCTTCCCTAATGGCGAAACAGGATGGCATTCAAATATACCAAGACATGGAGTATCTATTGATGATATCGTCAATGACGGTGAACACATCGATGAAGATTTAGAAGGTATGATCGTTATCATGAGTTATAAAATTGAATAAAGTTATCACATGTTATGACATATGTACCCATAGGAAATTTTTAATTTTTTAAACAACAAATTATGCAGAGACTAACGTAAGAAGAGGTAGGAATACTGTTACTATGAGAGAATACTATTGTTACAAATTTCAGATACGCTCAAATGAGAACGTGCTTTTGTTTGGGGGAAGATTGTTACAACAGTTTGTTGTAGATACATATATCAAGATTGAGACTTCGAGGTTGCTTTTTTGTCAACTAAATCAAACAAAAATTAGAGCAGAACTTTACCAAGGTGTTGTGGATTGCATGAATGCTGGTGAGGTTCAACTAAGTAGAGTTGGACAACGAGTTGTGTTGCCTGCCAGCTTCATTGGAGGTCCACGCGACATGCGGCGTAGATTTCTAGATGCGATGACTTTGGTTCAAGATGACGGGAAGCCTGATATTTTCCTTACAATGACATGTAACCCAAAGTGGCCTGAGATTGATGATGAGCTCTTTCCTGGCCAGTCTGCACAAGATCGACCGGATCTTGTTACGAGAGTTTTTCGTGCCAAATTAGAAGATTTCAAGGAACAACTCTTCAAAAAACACATCATTGGCGTAGTCAAGGCATACGTTTATGTGGTTGAGTTTCAAAAGCGTGGTCTACTGCATGCACACTTTCTCTTGATAATGAGATCAGATCACAAGATGTCTAATCCGGACCATTACGATAAGATGGTTTGTGCAGAAATTCCGAACCCGATAAAGTATCCAGAATTGCACAAGTTAGTCGCCAAGCACATGATGCATGGTCCCTGCGGTTTTTTACGACCATCCAGCCCGTGTATGCAGAACGAGAAAAGAAGATGTCGCTCTGATTACCCCAAGCAATTTAATGAGATCACAGCACAAGGAGATGATTCATATCTGTTATATCGAATGAGAAATAATGGAATGAAGGTGAATGTACGTGGTAGTACTTTAGACAATAGATGGGTGGTCCCGTATAATCCAAAGCTTTTGATGATGTTCAATTGTCATATCAATGTTGAGGCTTGTTCGAGTATAAAATCTGTGAAATATGTTTTTAAATATGTCTACAAAGGTCATGACAAGCAGTCGATCCATATTGATCCAGACTAAGAAGAAGGAGTTATCAACGAGATACAAATGTTTCAAGATGCACGTTATGTCTCCCCCCTGAAGCAATGTGGCGGATTTATAGTTTTCCACTTTCTCAAATTCTCCCTTACGTGATGGCATTACAAATTCACCTCCCGAATAAGCAGATGATAAGATTCAGAGATAATGATACAATGATAGTGTTAGGCACAAAAAGGCCTCAGTCAAACCTGTTCTACATCTGAGGGGGAGATTTAGTTTACACTCTTCAGGTAAAATGTCCAGAATTTATTCACCAGGGTAAGACTGTCCTTGGTGATCCCAACAGTTTGAGATCATTCACTAGAGCAGATAAACCTGGTGTAGGTTTCAGTGAGAGTCTCTTTGGTTTAGCAAAGAAGAGTTCATACGTCTAACAAGATGTTGATCCTGTTGTCCAGTGTGATGTGTGGTCCATCATAGACGGTACACAAAGTATCCCACATCTCCTTTGTTGTCTTCATTTTCTCAACCTGCTTGAACACATCATCAGGGAGAGAAATGACCAGGTTGTTTCTGGCCTTTGCTCCAGAGCCACCAATCTCTTGTCTTCATGACCATTGAGCTTTAGCTTTCTCAAAGGTCTGATTTCAGGAGCAGCTCCTTCAACCGCTGGAGTTATGGTAGTAACAGAGGTTGGCACATAGGGACCCTCCATCACTATCTTGGTAGTTGTACATCCAGATTCTCTAAATAGAGCATCATTGCACTTCCCCAACGCAGAAGTTTTGATGATTAAATTTGGGAGGTTTGCCCATAGAGCCATTGTCATAGTAAGAAGAATTTGCAGCACTGTTGTCCATGGAAACTTGGGAGATGAGAGATCTGAATGACACACACTCTAAACTGCTCTGATACCAGTTGTGGTCCAGGAGGGTTCCCAAAGTATATAGTTAATAGCTGTAGAGGGGGGTGAATACAGCAATTTAAAAACTAACACTCTTTTCTCAATGTTTGTATGTATTATCAACCAATTTGTTAATTACAAACAAGCTTGAATGCGGAATAGTTCAGCAGTGAGATGACAGATACAACAGTATGCTTACTAGTCTAAGACAGACTCAAACTAGTATACATGAATACACTCACTAAGAAGCACCTCACTGTGTTTACAAGACTTAAAGGAACGGCTTATGTAAAACAGCTTATACACACAGATGCTGGTTTACACAGAAGGTTTGCATGCATGAAAATCACACTTGCACGTTCACTCTTGGGTTTCAGCACTTAGCTTTCTTCACACTTCTTTCTGACCTTAGAAGCTCCTTTATACTCACTTAGAGGTCTAAGAGAAACATTTTCATTGGACGGAATGAAAAAGGAGAAGTCTTGTTTGAAAAGACAACATAACCTTTTCTGCACTTTTCGAAAAGCAGAGACTTGTCTTCACATGTGCAGAACTTTTTGTCTTTTTACTTTGTCTAACTGTTGCATTGCCATTAACTAATTTAGAGAATGTCAACTTTGCGTCTTTCTTCCTTGTAAAGGCCTATTTTGATAAGAAAAAGGTCTGTCACCCTTTTTCAAATAACCTTTGTCTTCATGTTACAGAACAGCTTGGCAGGCTGGCATTTCTGTTTTCCACTTTGTCTTCGACTTTGTAAACTGATCTTGTAGTCAAAAACAATACATGATGACTTGGAACACATATCCATAAAGTGTTTAGCCTGTTCACAAAGAACAGGTTCTGTTCACAAAGAACAGACACTTTAAAAATGCCCAAGCTGCTCAACAGTGTAGAGCAGCGTAGACAGTTTAATGTCCAGCCTGTTCAGCAGACAGAGCAGCTTGGACAAACTGTCTAAGTTGCAACACATTGCACAATATAGACAGCTTTAGACTGATATTGCAATCATTTCAGGTTTCATAAGACATATAACAGGCCTTAAATTCAACCTTCAAATGCATCAACAGGTTTGATAATAAATCTCCCCCGCAAGAATGCAGATCCAGCAACATATACACCGTTCTTTCCGTTTGACACACAAGCACAACTTTGCCTTGGGAATCCAATATGTAACCCAGGTGGCTCATCAAAGTTAAACCTTGTAAACAGCATCACACAGTTGACTTATGCTAACAAGGGTTATGTTTTTTAGCCCACCACATAGGCCCCGACCCGTTTGAACACTCAGCACCAGCTTTACAGAGTCCATATCCATCAGGTGGATCCCTGTACGCAGTGTCCACAAGGTGCACTTTTGCCCTTTTTTCAGGTTGAGATCCTCAGCAGTTGTTACACGTCATGTGCCCTGAGCATCCTCTTCCCCGTCCACCTGGGGAGGTTGTTTTTCCTCCGCGCCAAGTGAGATAGCCAGATTTCGATTATTTTTTAGGGGAAACCTCATCACGATGAGTTTCTCCTACTTCATCAACCTATGTTGTGGATTTGAATGTCCCCACTCAATATCCTATGAAATGGTAATCCGTTTGAATCCATTCCTCAGTGTACTATGTCATTTCCACCACTGCTTTGTAACGCTGTTGAGAAACAGCACGCCACAGGCCTCAAGTCCTCCGTTCGGACAGCTTGGCCAGTGTTGTTTCTTCCCACACTTGTAACAGTTTCTCTTTTGGTAGCTTTTGCGAAGAGGTCCTTTCAGAAACCATCTGACGTTTTTGTTGATTCTTTAGGTTTAGCAGTTTTTTAAAATCAACAGTTTGTGTGGGTCAGTCAAGGCCACGCTTTGACTTCTTCTTCTCTTTTGGGAGGACCAGATGTTCAAAGACAGGAAGTGTTGGGCCTTTGGCTTCCACAGGTTTGGTACACTTATTCCAGTTGTCCAGTCTGAGCAATGGCTTGCCTTGGCCCTCACTGAGTTTGGAATTTATGCTGCTCGAAATCCTTACATCACTGTTGTTTTGGTTTTGAAAAACTTATTTTCATTTAACCAACTTACAACCATGATTGGAAAACTGTATTTGAAATCACAGCAGGTTTTGTTTGTTTCACCTGAGATTTACCCTTGTTGAAAGACAGGCTGCTTACTTTTTGAAAACTTATTTTCAAAATGTTAGCATCCCAAAAAGGATTAACATGCTTTTTACCAACAGCTTTGGACTCGGAACCTGTTTTGTTCAACAGGCTTAGAAGCCACAGCTTCAGTTTGAGCAGTTTTCCTTTCTTCTGCTTGTGTGAGCTAGCAGAGCACGTAGCAGGCTGTTTTGGAGAACAACTCCAACATCAGCTTTTTGAGCGGAGTTCACACAAGCTGTCAGTATTTTTAGGCCTGACAAACCTGTTTGTTTGAAATAAGTTTACATTCCATTTTGGATGAATGTAATTTGGACGTTCACCAAGAGTGGACAAGTCTGCTTCAAATTACTTATTTCAACGATGGAAGCTGCTGTGTCCAAATCCCTCCAAGATAGGCGTTGATTTGAGGCAGGGAGCTGTTGACGGATACAATGGCTGACTTTTTTGGCAGATTGGCCCAAAAGAGTCAACTAGGCTTTTTGAGCTTAGCATGCTTTATATCTGTTTCTCTCTTTTCTTCCAAGTAAAATGGAACGTTGATGTGTTTTAATTCATCAGCTCAGTTTCCAACTTGTAGAGAAACTGTCCCAGTTTATGGTTTTAGGTTTAAGATCAGCTTTAAGCGTAAAATTTCGATAAGAAGCATCATGCTTATCAACAGCAGCTGCCAGATCAACAAGCATATATTCAACATTTTAATTTTTTCTTCAGAACTGTAAGCCATAAAATTTTGTACCGTATACATCAGTGTAGGATTTCCAGTTCTCCAAGCGGCTGAAGGCTTCAGCTTCAGCCATGTCCTGTTTGAAACTGCTTGGTGATGGAACATCAGAGGTGGCCTCAACACTGATTATCTTCTGCATCAGATGATGAATCAGATTCCTCCCAGTCACATGTCTCACCATGAGTCCCCTTCTGGCGATTGGAAGACACAGAGTTTTTCCAATTTCCTCAGGCTTGCCAGGGCCAATAAGGGTAGCTTAACCCTATAGCCATCATCCCTGGTAGTCCTTATAGGTTTGGATGACTGAACAACAGCTTTTGACACACAGTCAGCACATATGGCCAGTTTGCCACACTTTGAAGCACTCAGCCTTGGATTTGTCAAATGCTTTCTTTTGCCAGCCTTGCACCTCCTTGCAGCATACGTCTTCCAAACGTCTATTGCTGAACTGTTTGACAAGCATAGCTAATCATTTGCTCATCAGCTTGTTCAAGAGTAAGATCTGGCAGCCGTCTTCGTCTTCAGACACCTCCTCATTATCATCATCCTGTTTGATCAGGTTGAGTGGAACACATCGCCTCACCTGATAACAGACTGTCCCCTCACATTAAGCCACAAGGCTGTACCTCTCGGGACATTTCCAAGCATTCCGCTTTTGCTTTGCCTTGATTGTGCATCATGCAGTAAGGATCCATACAGATGGACCAGATCCATACTTTCCTATAGTACCTGAGTTTCTTAGGATGGTGTGAGAAATAGTTCCCTCCAGAATCTGAATAACCTGTTTATTCAAAGGATTGAGTCTTGGGATACCAAAGACCCAAACCTGGAGTACCCTTCAGGTATCTTGAGATTCTTTTAACAGTGCAGATGTGGATTCCTTTGGATTAGCTTGAACCTAGCATTAATAGAACAGGTGGCACAACAAACAATACAGGTCCTGCTAGCAGCTCCCAATCATGCCTCTGTAAGCTGTTACTGAAACAGCTTTGCCACTGGCATCAGCATCCAATTTTACATTGATTGCCATTGGGGTTTTAATAGGAGAACTTTGATCAAATTTAAACTTTTTCAAAAGATCTAAAGTGTACTTTCTTTGATTTATAAAAATTCCAGTTGAGGTTTGTTTAACCTGTAATCCTAAAAAGAAAGTTAGTTCTCCCATCATACTCATTTCATATTTGGATTTCATGAGTAATGAAAAATTCTTGCATAGTTGCTCATTAGTAGAACCAAATATTATGTCATCCACATAAATTTGAACAAGCATAATATCAGACTTCACCTTCTTTATGAATAATGTGGTATCCACTTTACCTCTGGAATACCCATTGCTCATAAGAAATTCAGTAAGAGTGTCATACCAGGCTCTAGGGGCTTGTTTGAGACCATAGAGAGCTTTGTCTAACTTATAGACAAAACCTGGGTGTTGTTCATTTTCAAAACCTGGAGGCTGCTTGACATATACTTCTTCTTGCAGCTTCCCATTCAAAAATGCACTCTTCACATCCATTGGAAATACCTTTATGCTCTTATGAGCAGCGTAGGCTAGATACAAACGAATTGCTTCTAGCCTGGCCACAGGAGCAAATGTCTCATCATAGTCAATGCCTTCCTCCTGTCTGTAGCCCTGAGCAACCAGTCTTGCCTTATTTCTAATGACATGACCTGGCTCATCCATTTTGTTCCTGAAAACCCATTTTGTGCCAATTATTGTTTTTCCTTTAGGGGCAGGGACCAGCTTCCATACTTTGTTTCTCTCAAACTGATTGAGTTCTTCTTGCATGGCAGTGATCCAATTGGCATCTTTTAGTGCTTCATCCACCTTCTTTGGCTCCATCAGTGAAACAAAACTATAGAACATACAAAAGTTCCCTAAGCTGTCCCACCGAGTTTGTATCCCTTTATTGATGTCACCAATTATTTGATCATTGGGGTGACACCTGATCCACTTAGGATCATTTTTCAATGATGACTTACCAGAGTTGTTAACATCTTCAGCAGGTCCTGTTGAACAGCTCTCAAGATTTTCAGACACACTGTTGTCTTGAGCCTGTTCACTTGTTGAACATGTCTGACCACTGTTGAACATATCAGCAGAGGAACTGGGGAAATCAGCATTGATAGGTTCTTGACATGCAGTTGTAATTAAGTCAGTACATTTATTCACACAGGGTGTATTGACATAATCATCATCATGTCCATTATGATTAGCAGGTTCCACACTGGGTGTAGTGGAAGCTTTTGAGTCATCTTCATTGATTGAATGCATCAGATCATCAAAGTTGAGGTCTCCTGAAACTGATTCAGGAACAGCTTTGGTGGAGGCATTCTTGGACTCTTCAAAGGTGACATTGATAGATTCATCTATCACCTTTCGTTTGTTGTTGTATACTCTGTAGGCTTTGGAGATAGAAGAGTAACCAACAAACACTCCTTCATCAGCTTTAGGTTCAAATTTTGACAGCTGGTCCCTTTGATTCAGAATGAAACAGGGACATCCAAACACATGGAAATAGCTGACATTTGGCTTTCTCCCTTTGAGCAGCTCATAGGGGGTCTTGTTGAACCTTTTCACCACTAAGGATCTGTTTTGAGTGAAGCAGGCAGTGTTAACAGCTTCAGCCCAAAATGATGAAGGCAAACCTGATGCACACAGCATGGTTCTGGCAGCTTCAATGAGAGTTCGTTTTCTCCTTTCAGCAACTCCATTTTGTTGAGGAGTTCTTACTGCTGAAAAGTTTTGACTGATACCTTTCTCTTCACAGAAGTCTTCAAGAGTACTGTTTCTGAATTCAGTACCATGATCACTTCTAAGCTGCTTTACTTGGGCAGAGTTCAGCATTTCCATCTTTTTAACAAATCCAATAATTTCTCTCGCAGCCTCTCATTTGCTCTTCAAAAAGATCACCCATGTGTACCTGGAGAACTCATCAACCATTACAAGAGTGTATCTTCTTCCTCCTAGACTTGGGACATTAATAGGTCCAAACAAGTCCATATGGATTAATAAGAGTGGAGTATCAATAGAGAAATTATGTTTGGATTTAAAAGATGTTTTTCTCTGCTTGCCTTTCTCACAAGCTGTGCATAATCTATCTTTGGCAAAAGTAATAGAAGGCAAACCTGTCACCAACTCTTTCTTACAGAGTTTATTGATGTTCTTGAAGTTCAGGTGTGACAGTCTTCTATGCCATAACCAGTTTAGATCAGCATTGGTTCTTGTGAGAAAACAGGTTTCAGTTGTGGGATCAGCAGAATGCATATTCACAACATATACACCTTTCTTTTGTTGAGCACACAGCACAACTTTGCCTTGGGAATCCAATATGTAACCCAGGTGCTCATCAAAGTTAACCTTGTAACCAGCATCACACAGTTGACTTATGCTAACAAGGTTATGTTTTAGCCCAACCACATAGGCTACCCTTTTGAACACTGCAGCACCAGCTTTAAGAGTTCCATATCCCTCAGTGGATCCCTGCACATTGTCACCAAAGGTGACTTTTGGCCCTTTTTCAGGCCTGAGATCACTCAGCAGTTCTTTACAACCTGTCATGTGCCCTGAGCAGCCACTGTCCAAGTACCAAACCTGGGAAGGTTGTTTTTTCTGCAGAGTGAGAAGAGAATTATTAGTTATTTTTAGGGGAACTCATCACACAGATGAGTTCTCCTACTTCATCAACATTTGTTGATGGATTTTGAATGTCCACACTAATATTCCCTATTTGAATGGTATCAGTTTGAATACCATCCTCAGTGACTATGTCATTTCCACCACTGCTTGTAACAGCTGTGAGGGAAACAGCAGAGCCAACAGGCCTCATGTCCTCAGATTCAGGACAGTCCTTGGCCAGATGTGTCTTCTTCCCACACTTATAACATTTTCTCTTTTTGGTGCTTTTGGAAGAATGTCCTTCAGAAACACATTCTGAACTGTTTTTGTTGATTCTTTCAGCAGGTTTAGCAATTTTTGCAGAATCAACAGCTTGTGTGGTAAGTTCATAGGCCACAGCTTTGACTGTCTCTTCTTTCCTCTTTTTGGGAGGACAGATGTCAAAGACAGGAAGCTTGATTGGCCTTTGAGCTTCCACAGGTTTGGGAAACTTAGTCCCAGTTGTCTCAGTTTGAGCAATGGCTTTGCCTTTGCCCCTACTGAGTTGTGATTTATGCTGCCTATCAGCATACTCACTGTGTTTGGTTTTGAAAAACTTATTTTCATTTAAAACCAACTTACCACCATGATTTGAAAACTTATTTGAAATCACAGCAGTTTTGTTTTCAACCTGAGACTTAACCTTGTTGAAAACAGGCTGCTTACTTTTTGAAAACTTATTTTCAAAATGTTTAGCATCAAAAGGATTAACATGCTTTTTACCAACAGCTTTGGACTCTGAACCTGTTTTGTCAACAGGCTTAGCATCCACAGCTTTAGTTTGAGCATGTTTTCCTTTCTTCTGCTTGTGTGAGCTAGCAGAGCACTTAGCAGGCTGTTTTGGAGAACAAACTCCAACATCAGCTTTTGAGCTGAGTTCACACAAGCTGTCAGTATTTTGAGGCCTGACAAACCTGTTTGTTGAAATAAGTTTACCATTCACATTTTGGATGAATGTATTTGGAAGTTCACCAAGAGTGGACAAGTCTTCTTTCAAATTACTTATTTCAACGATGGAAGCTGCTGTGTCAAGATCCCCTCCAAGATAGGCTTGGATTTGAGCAGGGATCTGTTGACTGATACAATGGCTGACTTTTTGTGCAGATTGGCACCAAGAGTCAACTATCTTTTGAAGCTTAGCATGCTTTATATCTGTTTCTCTCTTTTCTTCCAGTAAAATGGAGTTGATGTGTTTTAATTCATCAAGCTCAGTTTCCAACTTATAGAAACTGTCCAGTTTACTGGTTTTAGTTTTAAGATCAGCTTTAAGCTTAGAGATTTCAGATAATAAAGCATCATGCTTCTCAACAGCAGCTTTCAGATCAACAAGCATGTATTCAAACATTTTAACTTTTTCTTCAGAACTGTAAGCCATAAAATTTTGTACCTTATACATCATTGTAGGATTCCAGTTCTCCAAGCTGCTGAAGGCTTCAGCTTCAGCCATGTCCTGTTTGAAACTGCTTGTTGATGGAACATCAGAGTTGGCCATCAGACACTGATTATCTTCTTCATCAGATGATGAATCAGATTCCTCCCAGTCACATGTCTCAGCCATGAGTCCCTTCTGGCGATTGGAAGACACAGAGTTTTCCAATTTCCTCAGCTTAGCCATGGCCATAAGGTACTTAACCCTATAGCCATCATCCCTGTTAGTCTTGATAGGTTTGGATGACTGACCAACAGCTTTTGACACACAGTCAGCAGCTATATGGCCAGTTTTGCCACACTTGAAGCACTCAGCCTTGGATTTGTCAAATGCTTTCTTTTTGCCAGCACTTGCACCTCCTTTCAGCATACTTCTTCCAAACCTTCTCTTGCTGAACTTTTTGACAAGCATAGCTATCATTTGCTCATCATCTTGTTCAGTAAGATCTGCAGCCTCTTCTTCTTCAGACACCTCCTCCTTATCATCATCCTGTTGATCAGGTTGAGTGAACACATCGCTCACCTGATTAACAGACTGTCTCACATTAGCCACAAAGGCTGTACCTCTTCTGGACATTTCCAAGGCATTCCTCTTTTGCTGCCTTGATTGTTCATCATTCAGTAAGGATCCATACAGATTGACCAGATCCATACTTCTGATAGTACCTGAGTTTCTTAGGATGGTTGAGAAATAGTTCCACTCCTCAGGTAAAATGTCCAGAAACTTGTTCACCAAAGTAAGACTGTCCTTGGTGATCCCAACAGCTTTGAGATCATTTACCAGAGCAGTGAACCTGGTGTAGGTTTCTGTGAGAGACTCCTTTGGTTTGGCAAAGAAGAGTTCATACTGTCTAACAAGATTGTTAATCCTGTTGTCCAGTGTGATTGTGGGTCCATCATAGACGGTACACAGAGTATCCCACATCTCCTTTGCAGTCTTCATCTTCTCAACCTGCTTGAACACATCATCAGGAAGAGAAATGACCAGGTTGTTTCTGGCCTTTGCATCCAGAGCTACCATTCTCTTGTCTTCATCAGACCATTGAGCTTTTGCTTTCTCAAAGGTCCTGATTTCAGGAGCAGCTCCTTCAACCGCTGGAGTTATTGTAGTAACAGAGGTTGGCACATAGGGACCCTCCATCACTATCTCTGGCAGTTGTACATCCAGATTCTCTAAATAGAGCATCATTCTGCACTTCCAACCAGAGAAGTTTTGATGATTAAATTTTGGAGGCTTGCCCATAGAGCCATTGTCATAGTAAGAAGAGTTTGCAGCACTGTTGTCCATGGAAACTTGGGATTATGAGAGATCTAGAATGACACACACTCTAAACTGCTCTGATACCAGTTGTAGGTCCCGAAAGGTTCCCAAAGTATATAGTAATAAACTGTAGAGGGGGGGTGAATACAGTATTTAAAAACTACACACTCTTTTTCTCAATGTTTGTATGTATTATCAACAAATGTTAATTACAAACAAGCTTGACTGCGGAATTGTTCAAGCTGAGATGACAGAATACAACAGTATGGTTTCTAGTCTAAGACACACTCAAACTAGATTACAATGAACACACTCACTAAGATGCACTCACTGTATTTTACAAGACTTTAAGGAACAGCTTAGGTAAACAGCTTAGACACACAGAAGCTTGTTTACAGAAGATTTGCATGCATGAATATCACACTTGCACGTTCACTCTTGGTTTAAGCACTTAGCTTTCTTCACATTCTTTCTGACCTTAGAAGCTTCCTTTTATACTCACTTAGAGGATCTAAGAGAAACATCTTCATTGGGCAGAATGAAAAAGGAGAAGTCTTGTTCGAAAAGACAATATAACTTTTCTGCACTTTTCTGAAAAGCAGACTTGCCTTCTCTTGTGCAGAACTTTTGTCTTTTTACTTTCTACTGTTGCATTGCCTTTAACCATTTTAGGAATGTCAACTTTGCGTCTTTCTTCCTTGTAAAGGCCTATTTTGATATAAGAAAAAGGTCTGTCACCCTTTTTCAAATATCCGTTTGTCTTCATGTAACAGAACAGCTTGGGCAGGCTGAGCGGTTCTGCTTTCCACTTTGTCTTCAACTGTGTAAACTGATCTGGTAGTTAAAAACAATACATGATGACTTGGAAACAAATTCCATAAAGTGTTTAGCCTGTTCACAAAGAACAGGTTCTGTTCACAAAGAACAAAACACTTTAAAAATGCCCAAGCTGCTCAACAGTGTAGAGCAGCGTAGACAGTTTATGTCCAGCCTGATCAGCAGACTGATCAGCTTGGACAAACTGTCTTGGTTGCAACACATGCAACGTATAGAACAGCTTTAGACTGATATTGCAAATCATTTTCAGGTTTCAATAAGGCATATAACAGGCCTTAAATTCAACCTACAAATGTATCAACAGGTTTGATTATAAAATCTCCCCCTCAGATGTAGAGCAGGTTTGACTGAGGCCTTTTTGTGCCTAACAATATATATATATATATATATATATATATATATATATATATATATATATATATATATATATATATATATATATATATATATATATATATAGTTGGGATCATTGCAGAACCTTAATTTAGTGCAGAACTATAGAACCAATCTAAACCATTGGATTATTATATAACACTAGGGATAAGATAGTAATTATGCAATTAATATTGAATTAATAGTAGCCTACCAAGGTTGACTTCTCACTTTGACCATTTTTTACTCTTTGAATATTGAAGGTACATGCAGTGTTGAATGTGTGATATAAACTGTAATTCGACATTGAATGATCTCTATATAATATATTGAATGGAGGTCTATGTAAAAAAATTTTTACGAAAAATAAACACGTAAAATTTTTTCAAAAAAATATATCATTACTGTTCTCATTAAATCAGCCAACTTTTGACTACTAATTTTGACCATTATTTTGGTTCTGTTAATTTTGAATGTTCATGCAGTATTGCATCGACGTTGGATATACGACATCAAGTGTTCATTCGACATTGAATTATGTCGGTCATGCTACATTGCATCGTGGTCTGGGTAATTTTTTTTACGAAAAGTAAACACCTAAAATTTTTTCGAAAAAAATATATCATTACTGTTCTCATTAAATCAACCAACTTTTGACTACTAATTTTGACCATTATTTTGGTTCTGTTAATTTTGAATGTACATGCAGTGTTGCATCGACGTTGAATATACGATATCAAGTGTTCATTCGACATTGAATTATATCGGTCATGCTACATTGCATCGTGGTCTGGGTAATTTTTTTTACGAAAAGTAAACACCTAAAATTTTTTCGAAAAAAATATATCATTACTGTTCTCATTAAATCAACCAACTTTTGACTACTAATTTTGACCATTATTTTGATTCTGTTAATTTTGAATGTACATGCAGTATTGCATCGACGTTGAATATACGATATCAAGTGTTCATTCGACATTGAATGATACCGGCCATGCTACATTGCATGGTGTTCTGGATAGTTTTTTTTTACGAAAAATAAACACGTAAAATTTTTTCGAAAAAAATATATCATGACCGGTCTCGTTTTAAAGAGTATAAAATTCTCGTTTTTATGGTATAGTTTTTTTGATTTAACAATTAATCATATTAATGTTATTTTAATTTAAAGAAAAAAGATATTTATTTTACTAATGCCAATCTTTTTGCTATTTCCAATCTAAAAAATCACTAATGCCAATCTTTTTTTCACTAATGCCAAACTTTATGGTTTTAATCAAGACCATTAGATTAATCTAATCTATGGACAATATTGGTTCTACGGTTAGGATCATTGCAGAACCTAAATTTAGTGTAGAACCGTAGAACCAATATTGTCCATAGATTAGATTAATCTAATGGTCTTGATTAAAACCATAAAGTTTGGCATTAGTGAAAAAAAGATTGGCATTAGTGATTTTTTAGATTGGAAATAGCAAAAAGATTGGCATTAGTAAAATAAATATCTTTTTTCTATATATATATATATATATATATATATATATATATATATATATATATATATATATATATATATATATATATATATATATATATATATATATATATATATATATATATATATATATATGAGTGTGTGTGTGTGTGTGTTCAAGTGAGTACCACCCATTATGCAGCGCACCAGAAGGTACCACCCTTAAAATTAATATTTTGAAATTTTTTTAATGAACATCTTTTAATTAACATTATGAAGATAATATGTAAATTTCACGTAAATCCGAACACTCTAAGTGCATGAAATCACGCATCACATAAATGCACGTTCACATACATCTAAATATATGTATGTGTGAGTTCACATCATTTTTTACGAGCTCGGAGATGTGAATGTATGTGAAATTTGCATATGATCTTCATAACGTTAACTAAAACATGTTTATGAAAAAAAATTTTAAAAAGAATTTTTAAAGGTGGTACCTTCTGGTGCGCTGCATAATGAGTGGTACTTCCACGAACCATATTCTATATATATATATATATATATATATATATATATATATATATATATATATATATATATATATATATATATATATATATATATATATATATATATATATAGGGAGGTTCCATTGAGAACTTTTGTGCATTGAGGCACAAAAGAACCTCCACTGTCCATTGGATGAAAAGAATGTGTGGGTTAGATCAAATGGCAAAAATGTAATTAAATAGAATGTTTTATGCATCACGTGCACATAATGAAATTCGCGGAGGGGTAAAACAGGAATTATGCAATCCTTATTTAATTATTACACTTCCAAAATTAAGAAAAATAATACAATTTCAAAATACATGCATATCGTTCATCTCTTCCGAAAATAAATCATGCATATTGTTCATCTCTTCCAAAATCAAAATATATCAAAAGACAAACATGAATCGTTCATACAAAATAAATTATGCATATCGTTCATCTTTTTCAAAATCAAGAGTGGGCTAAGAGAGAGGGGGGAGAGAGAGAGAAAGGGGGAGTGATTTTAGGAAAGATGTTAATGGTGATTTTCATACCAAATTTAGCTATTAATTATCATTAAAATATTTAAATTCAAAAATAATTTCCATACATTTAATATCCCCTAAATGCCATTTGTGCACCCTTGGTAGATAGTCTGATGCACAAAAGTTCTCAATGGTGCCTCGATGCACAAAAGTTCTCAATCGAACCCCAATCTATATATATATATATATATATATATATATATATATATATATATATATATATATATATATATATATATATATATATATATATGTATGTATGTATGAAAAAAGAAAGGAAAACAATGAAAAAAATATGAAAATTACACAAATGGTCCCTGAAAAACAAAAGGACAAAAATGTCACTAAGACTAACGGCCCAAGTTAACCACCGTTAGTTTCATGGACCAGAAATGTTATAACTTTTCGATTTTAGGACTTGTGGTGTAATAAAATTCTTTCAGGGACTAAAACCGTAATTATATATAAACCACAAGAACTATTTGTGTAGTTTAGTCCTTTTAATGAATAATCTAATACTAGTCTAAAATATTTCTTTTTAATTGTTGACATATTAATATTATAGTAAATTACAAAATTGGTCCCTGTGTTTTCAGTCCCTGTGGTTTCAATTTTGCATAAACGGTCCTTATTTGCATTGTTTACTTACAGAAATGGTCCATCTGTCTCATTTTTAATATAGGACAAATTTCTTGGATTTTGGTTAAAAACATACTTGATAAGATATCATATCATACAAGAATTCCTAAATTCTATCGTATATAGAAATTATGATAACAGACACACATTTGCATAAAAAACTTTGACAATATTATGTAATATCTAACAAACTCATCATTACTGTAACATCCCGTTTTTGAGATAATAGTGTGTAATTATTTTAGTGGATGTTTAATTTATTATTTTAGGGTTGGTCCAATGAGATCCCGAATAGTGGATTGTTATTGGTTATGAGATCGTGGAGTTAAATGGGTTGAGTGGATATCAATTGTGAAGATGGCGTATCGAGTTCGGGTTATTGGGTCGGAACCCGTCTAAAAGTGGAAAAATATATATACGGACTTCCTTTTCTTCCTTTCCTCAATTAGAAGCGTGTAGAGTGTGTGTGAAATCAGTGTGTGTATAGTATGTGTGCGTGGATTTTCCTAGAGCAGCAAGATCAGCTCCATAATTTGAGTTTGGGGTGCTGAAATTCAATCTCCATCTTCATCTTTGAGTTTGAGGTTTCAAAGGTAAGAACCCTATGATTTGATTCATGATTTTCGCGATATATATGTAGAAATTGAGTAAGAGATATTAAGGGTATGGTCATATATGGTTTTGGGGTGTTTTGTAAGCTGGGAAATGAAGTTATGGAGTTTAAAACCTCCTGGACCGATCTGCACAGTGAACAAGGACGAAGGCCAGGCGCAGGGAGCGCGGTCGCGACGCGAGCGGGGTGGGCGCAGGCGTGATCGACGAACGGGCGCGGGCGCGATCGGGAGATGGGGCCGGGTGCTATTGGGTCAGATCTGGTTGGGGCGTTTGGCCTGGGTTTTGGGGTCCCGTTGGGGCTGTTTTTGAGTCGGGTTTCGGTTGGGTCTTCGGGGTTCCGTGGGGGTGCTTTTGGGTTCGAGTCGGCTGTGTGATCAGAGTATAAATTGCTATGTGTCTGTTGAGTTGAGTTTATGTTAATAATTGGGATCCGTATAATTTCAGGGACGAGTCAGCGAGCTGAGCCGAGTCAGAGATTGCGAGATTAGCGGATTGATCAGGTGAGTACCCGAGTTCTTTTCTAAACCGCGGGGTCGTTTTTCGGGTCATAACTGTGTAGTTAGTATCGTGTATGTGTATATTGTGTATCGTGAATGAGACAGGGACGCGAGTGGCAGGTATAATTCTATTCCCACATATGTGTTATGTGCATGAGATGAGATCCAGTCTGGGGGTCCATGACGAGCTCCATACGGACGGTGATTCGCGATGAGTGATCACGCGGGTTGACTGTCCCTAACAGTCCTTGGGGCGTGTATACACGGCAGGGCCTGTAGCCGGTTCGTGCCCATGCTACAGGGTTTTCGCTAACCACCGGTGCGCACAGTCGTTAGCCAGGGAAGTGCCCCCCAAGTGATTATGTGTGCAGGGCTTCGATCTCATGCTCTGTGTTCATACCTGTATAGTGATGTTGATTTCCAGGGTTAGAGATAGAGCTTGTGCTATGTGTATGTGCTATGTGTACGCATGTTATGTGTTTACTGTGCAGAGTCTAACCCTCGCGTACTCACGAGCTTTCGAGCTTACGTATTCGAGTCTTCCATGTTCAGGGAATCAGAGAAAGGTGCGGTAGCTATGCGTGTTGATTTGGGACAAGGGAATTCTGGGAAGTTTGGTGTCTGTTTTATGTAATGACCAGATTAGTGCTATTTACGTTAACGTATTATGGGATTTTATAATCAGTGGATTATATATATAAAAGTTTTAATTATCAATGATTTGGGTTTATCCAATGACACGGTCACACTAATTTTTCTAGAACTCATTTGATTCCTCTATCGGACACCTCCACCTGTCCACTAGTTTGTGGATGATATGGTGTAATGATCTTATGTGTGACTCCATAATGTCTAAGGAGTTTGCTAAAATGCATGTTCTTGAAATGTGAACACTCATCACTAATTATAGCTCTAGGAATTCTATAGCGTGAAAAGATGTTCCTCTTAAAAAATTGACAGACCACCTTATGATCATTGGTCCTTGGCTTCTGCTTCCACCCACTTAGAGACATAATCAAATGCCACTAATATATATTCGAAACCATATGACTTAGGAAAGGGTCTCATAAAGTAGACCTGACAATACGTGTATCCGTGTCATGTCGCGTGTCAGACACGAATTTTACACGACACAAATTTGTAAAACACGGACACGACACGAATTATAAAATGTGTCTGGATATGAAACACGAACACATATAAAAAAGTTTGTGTGACACGTGACACGACACGAATATAACACGTTTTTAAACGTGTCACATGAAGACACAAATTTTACACGAATTTAATAAAAAATATATAAATGTATAAATCCAAAACATAATAATTCAAGTATCCATGGATTTTAAACCTTAAATACTCGTTTATACGTGTCATATACGTGTTATTGTGTAACACGATTTTTATACGTGTCTTACACGTGTTCATATGGGTAAATTCATGTTTGACCTGTAAAGACACAAAACACAAATTTGAAATTCGTGTTGACATGAATATACATGAAACACAAATTTATAAAACCCATATACGAAAATCTCGTGTCGTATTCGTATCGTGTTTGTCATGTCGTGTACCAACAGGTCTACCATAAAGTTTATGCCCTATACATCAAATACTTCTACAATAAGAATAGGTGTTATGGCATTTGGTCTTGTTTAGAAATACCTCCTATTTATTGACATCGTAAACATGATTTAACAAATTTGTATGCATCCTTAAAAATAGTAGGCAAGAAAAGTCCACATTATAGGATTAGGTGACCTTTCTTTTTCGCACTGAAATGACCACCACATGCATAAATAGCAGCGATTTAGAATATCATAGTGTTCATTTTCTGGAACATACCGCCAGATAATTTTATCTGCTCCAGTTTTGAACAAATCAAGCTCCTCCCAAATGTTGGGTTTGAGAGAAGACGTATTTCCTTTCGTGATAATTCTAGTGGCTTGGTATTTTTCATGTGACAAAATAGTTTACTACGTTGGCAAACCATGACACTTTAGCAATGAATAAAAGGTATTCATACAGAAAACTTATCTCGAATAGTGTTAAGCATATCAATGGTGATTACCTTAAAAGCCCAGACCACCCCGAGACAAGATATTGTCCGTTTTGGCAAAGGCCGCACAGTTTTGTTTCTGGAAGCCAAGCCATAGGCCCGCCCCAAAACGCGTCTTGGTGGATGGAGACAACCTCACCTTTATATGGGCATATTAGTTTCTCCTCTCCACTGATGTGGTTTTTCCAATCCCCCTATGGGAACACAATGTCCCCGCTGTGCACATCGACTCGGTGCCTGGCTCTGATATCAACTTTAACATCCCAGACCACCCCGAGACAAGATATTGTCCGCTTTGGCAAAGACCACATGGTTTTGTTTCTGGAAGCCAAGCCATAGGCCCGCCCCAAAACGCGTCTTGGTGGATAGAGACAACCTCACCCTTACATGGGCATATTAGTTTCTCCTCTCTACCGATGTGGAATGTTACAATTACTGGTAATCATGACAGATAGTCTGGTACTACATTTTCTGAACCTTTCTTATCTCTAGTTTGTAGATCGAACTCTTGTAATGGTAATATCCATTTGATTAGTCGTGGCTTAGCGTCTTTTTTAGCCAAGAGATGCCTCAAAGCATTATGATCCGAATACACCATTAGCTTAGCTCCCCAGACATATGATAGAAATTCATATGAAACACCCATATCAACATAATATAATAATTAATGAGGTTACAGTAGACTAATCATAATTAACATGAAGTTTAAAGAAAATCGGGCATGACCCGTTCGCACGGAGTCAGTATCCTTGTTTGATTATAAACAATTGTTGGAATGTAAGATGAATTTACAAGATACTTTTAAACAATTACAAGATCTATCATCAACTCAAAAGACATATATGTCTAATTACATATATACAAGTCAATCATAATGGTAGACAACTACCCAATTATTACCCATTTTTATAAGCGTAGCTTTACCGAAGTTAAGGCTTCAGAGACGGTCCGTTTAAACTCTAGGACCAAAGCCGGCAATGACCTTGCCTTTACTAACACCACCTGAGGTATATAAAAGTGAGGGGTTAGCAAATAAAATTTGCTAAGTGAGTTACTAGATCGATATGGAGTGCAAAACATACAACATGTATAAATGTTAAAATGATTATAAAATGACAAGTGCAATATCTTTTAATAAAAATGATGTGGGCATAGCCCATTAATTTGCATAGGTTGCGGTGCATGACTCGCTAACCCGCCGTTGCCAACAGCTGTGAATCCATGTCCAGCTGCGCAACTCCAACCGGCTTCATGACCAGCCACCTACCCACGAGCTCATGTGGTGTAGGAATTTATACGCACAAACACAAATTAATACGTTTAATAATAATAATGATAATCTGGATATCCAGTGAGGCCAATGATAAATGAGCATAGCTCACAATGGGGTAATCAAGTGTAATCATGTGAATCATGAAATGAACGATCTTCAAGCATATCATGAAGGTTAATATATGAAATGAAAGGTATCAAATGATGTATGCTGGCCATAGGTCATGATCAAGTAATGAACCGCCAATAGGGCAGTATAATAAAACCAGTGCAATGCATCATATAAGAGGATGATGCCAATTAGATATGCACAATGTTATAAATAAAATAAAATAAACATGTAATTATGTACGCAACACACACATCAATGCTAGAACTCACAGTACAATAGGCTATAATAGCCTTTAAGGCTCAAAACGGCCAATAAGTCACTTAACGCCCCGAACTGATAACATGCACTTCTTCCAGCTCCAAACCTATCAAATAATGATATTCAAGGTATTCATTAGCTTATAATGGTATATCATAAGGTTTGGAAGTCATTTGAAGTATTTAAGCGTTTTCGGTTTAAGTTTCAGAATTCTATCGACACGGTTGTACATTTCGATAATTCTTATAGATTTTTAGATGTCAATTTACATGTTATATGAGTGTATGATTATCATATAATGTGTTGAAGTTATTTCACACAAACATGACTTTTCATTCGGCGTTCGTAGACGAAGAAATCAAAATGAAACGAAGAAAATTGTAACATCCGACATTAAACTAGGTTAGCAACGATGACCTAATCTGTATTTAATAACCAATTATAACCTAATCAGTGGTCATTAGAAATTAATCAAGGTGATTAACAATGGTTATTAGAAAATTCAACTCAATTAGAATCAAATTCATCGGTGCAATGCGTCGAGAAATCAATTAATCCGATCGATTTACGATATGAGGGACTAACTCAACTAAGTACATAATTAAATTATGATTAGTGACACTAATCATACACTAATACAATTACTTAACATTAATTGTGCAAGACTAAAACAATTCATTAAAACAATACATCCAAAAGTATTTATGAATTTACAAGAAAAGGGAAATACAAGAATACATTTCTAAATACTTTTATACAAAAAAAATACATCAAAAAAACACTGCATAGGCCGGCCCTATGTAGTACACAAGGACAATTGAAAACTAATTTTTTTAACACAACCTCCATAACCTTTCATAATCAAATCCTTCAATACCATTCTCCTTTCATTTCAAACATGATCTTACACTCCACCTCCACTTTGAAAGGTCAACTTTTTCTCTATAAATAGAGAGTTTTTTCTTCATTTTTATCACACCAAAATCTTCTTTTCTCTCCTCTTGAATCCGGCTCCAACACACACACACTACAAACATTTTTCTTTTCAAGTGTTCTTCATTTTGTGCAAGTGTTCTTGGTGAAATCCTTCAAGATCCAACCTTCTTCACACTTGTATTCTTATATTTCACCAAAGTAAGTAAATACTAGCTTATTTCATCTCATATTTATGTTTATATAAGTCTTGCATAATATATATAATCACCAACAACAACAAGTTTCATAAAAAAACTCAAGTTTATAAATTTCTAGTTTTTGTTTTTAAGTTGTTTCTTCAAATGTGTTTATAAACATATAAACACATCATATAAGTGTAAATATTATGAAAACAAGTGATATATAAGTGTTTTATACAAGTAGTCTTTGAATAAACAACAGGAATCATAAGTTATTTCAAGTTTATAACTACGGATTTTCGACAGAAAATTATTATCAACTTTGAAAAATCATAACTAATTCATAACTTAACGAAATGAGTTGATTCTTGTCTCAAAAGTTAGATCTATATCTTAACTATAGATCTGGAAGTTTTCATAATTTATTTTGAAGTTTAAGACCTCCAGAAATTATTTGGGAAACCGAAAGTTTGACAGCTCAAAAATGACCAACATAGGGTTTTCAACAATCTTTTTCCCCAACCTAAACATCTCGAAAAATGGTCGTTCTTGACTTTAAAAATTCTTTGTATATAGTAGTTTAATGTCCTAGAAAACCAAAGCCTAAAACGTTTTGGAGCTTGGTCAAAAACAGCCTCAAAGTAGGCCGAAAAACCTTCGAAAAAGCTTATAAATTATATATATATATATAAACTTGACGTTTTAAGTGAGTTTTATTTATAAACTTGTAATGTTGGGTGATTTAAGACATAAAAATCTATATATATATATATATATATATATATATATTATCATATATTAGAGATATTAAGTCCCTATTATCATTTAGGGCTCTATTAATCTCACCCGGTGCATCACCCATCAACTTACGCTAAATAGCATTTTACGCTCGTTTTTGTCATCGCACTCACGGTGAGTCCTCGTAGCCCCTATTTTCACACTGTTATGTTTTGGGGTTGAAATACATGCTTCGTTTCATATGGACACGAAACCAACTTCATTTCTATTATGTATTACACATGTGGTTCCATCAGCCCTTATATCATGAACCGTTAATTGCATTTATTTGTAAGCGCGAATATATTGTGGATAGATCTATCGGGAGTCATGTCCCCCATTCGGATTAGTTCGGGTCGGCTAACAGCGAGTGCATATATATATATTTAACACACGGTATTACGTATGGGAATACTGCACAGGGCAAACTCATTTTTAATTAAGCTTCGGTTGCATGATGGTTTATATGCAATACATAACATGAAATTTATGATTTTATAAATTCAAACTTAACTGTTGTTGTCCATACAAGTCAGATTTACGTGTAAACCTATGAGCTCACCAACAATTTTTGTTGACGTATTTTAGCATGTATTTTCAGGAAATTAAGGCAAGTGTGCCTTCAGACGTATTTTCTTTCAAGCTTCCGCATCTAAGGAGTCACATGCATTTTCGAAACTACCGGAGATTTAGCTGCATTATTTTGAATACTTTAATTATGTACTTAAATCTCTGTATTGTGCGAACTTCTTTTCTTCATGACAGACTATGTATAACCTTACTATAATTTAAAGTTTTATCGATGTATTTTGAAAAACATCCATATAGTGGTCGTTCGTTATGATTATGGTTATGCTTCCGCGACGTCGTGCTTCGTTGCCAACCGGGGTAACGGGGTGTGACAGATTGGTATCAGAGACATAGTTATAGTGAACTAGGTTGCATTAGTACCCTAGACTATAACTGCACTTAAGTATTACTGATTATGAAAATATTTTGTAACTAACTAAAAGACTATGCATGGACCTTGATAGCAGAAAACATGTCCAACCAAGAGATAATTATTTTGTCTGACTCGGAAGAGGAGTATAGCCCCACCAGCCAATACAACCCGGAGGTGTTTTCTGAGGAGGACCCAACTGAAAAGGAAGACCACTCGGAAGACGAGGAACCCATGGAAGAGTCCGACGAGGAGGAACCAATGGAAGAGGACGACGCCGGAGTAGATCCACCACCCCCGGTGATCCCCGCCTGCACCCCATACCATCCTGAGGTTTCGTCGTTCAAGCCATACCGTCCCTATCCTAATAGCCCGAAGATGATGTTTACACCCCGAAAGAGGGTGATCATACCGAGGCAGGAGTCTATTCCCATCCCGATTCCTCAACCAAATCCCCCACCCCAGCAACGACGGGCAAACGCCCGTAGATGGAACTGGATACCCGAGACTCTCCGTGAGCATTACATAATCCAAATAACATTTTTCGAATGGTGAATGTGCCACACAGACATGTAAAGGTGGTTTTATTGTGATCCTTTGGGTGTATTGGGATTTGATTATAACCTAAATAACCATCCAAAAAGCAATAAAACTTTTGGTCTGCTAGCTTTTCCATAATTTGATTAATAAACGACAGAGGGAAGTCATCTTTGGAAGTGACAACATTTAGTTTTCTATAATCGATGCATACACTCCATCTAGTAATAGGTTGAGTTTCTTTTTTCTCTCCTTCTAGAGTATCGACGACAGTGATTCCTGATTTCTTAAGAACCGTTTATGTGGGACTTACTGTAACATCCCTATTTTTGAATTACTTGTAATCAGATATTTAGGTTTTAATTTGTGTAATTTTAATGGTTGATAATTCCAATTTAATTGTTGAAAATTTTGTATGAATTATGAAACTTAAAATTGAATAAGAAATAAATGATGAGGGATCATCATTGTTGTTAGAGGGAAAATTCAAGGAAAAGGATATTTAAAAGACGAACGCGAAGTAGTGTTAAAAATAACTTGCGAAAATAATTAAGATATGATATGTTAAAATGTGAATGTATAAGTCAAGAGAGGGGGGGGGGGGGGGGTATTTTGCACATGTGGCAAACTTGAAACAAGTTAAAGGGGAATAAAAGAATATGCGACCGTTCATTATCGAACTATCACTTTCTCTCACTACAAAAATACGCTCCCTTCATCAATCTCTCTAAAATCAAAATCAAGATTTTGATGAATTTAAGTTCTGAAATTGTGGAATCAAGTAGTTAAAAGGAAGCTATAACTACAACAACAACTGATTTGAGGTAAGATTCGTTCAAACTAACGAATTCATGGGGTTTGAGTTCAGTTTTCATATGAATTGAAATCATAGATTGATGATTATTATGTTGTTGCATGTTGTAATTACCAGTTGGAAAATTAAAATCGAGTCCTAGGCCAGATATATACAAGATTTCAGCTTTTGATTCAACTACTAGGTATGATTTCGATCTTAAATAGGTGTTTTTTAGTGTGTGTGTGTGTGTGTGTGTGTGCGCGCGCGCGCAACACATAGTGATGAACATTACTTAATTGGGTCTGATTTGGTACCTTAAACATTTACCGATGTTAAATAATTAGTTATAAGGGTATTTTTGGTTGTATACCGATAGATTTCAATCATAGTGTTGGTACAAAAATGTGTGAATGATAAATCTGGAAAATTTATGAACTGTAAAGTGATGAACTTCGGATGACAAGAACGTCGGATCCCCAAACTTTGGGCCATACGAACTTCGGACCACTCATGTATATAAGTTGTATGAAATGAACCTTGGACCATGCAAAGTTCGGACCATCCGAACTTCGGATGATAAATTGAAGTGCTAAAAATTTTCTAAGTCATAAGAATGATTGGGAACTGAACCTCGGATCTAAGAGGGCGTCCGAACTTCGGATCCAAGGGGGAAACATCCGAACTTCATATCACATGATAGGAAAATTGATAAAGTTGAAAACTTGAGGATGGAACTTCAGACCATCTGAAGTTTGGGTCATGCGAACTTCGGATATGGTTCGATTGTTGGATAAATATTGTGACATTCAAAGTTCAAATTTTATGAAAACTTATGAAATGAACAAATACTGATATTGGGAAATACACATTGACTTAATATGATCCTTGTGGTGTAGTTAAACACACATTGATATTAATCAAGCAGTTAAAGTCATGTTTGGAAAGAAAAGACAAAGTAAAGATATACATTTGTGTTGTGTAAGACCATGGGTAAAGTCCTCCAAGGCATCCTTGCTAAAATAAAACCACTGTAAGTCATAAATAACTATTCCTGCCTTTCTTGTCATTGCATAGACATACATGATAGCATGATCCTGTTGTTCATATTTTTCATTTGACACTCTGATATGATTTATTGTTAATGATGCACTCTTGTAGTTGACATGTTATAAACATGTAGCCAACGTTCATTTGAAGGTGCATCTTTTGGTAACATGCTTTGGCATGATGATAGATTCATATTCCGATGTAACCTGGGCTAAGGTTAACAACAGGCCACTGTTGGGGACTGATCATTCTACATACTCATTCTAGCCCGGTTGTAAATCCCCGATCGACATTTGAACAACCATTGAGATGTAGGTTTTGGGATCCGTGCTTCCCAGCATGACGAAATCTTTCATATCCATGATTCCTAGCATGATCATTACTTGTTATTCGTACCCTCTGCACGAAGGAGATACTTTAAAATTTTGCTTTTGAGTGCAAAGATCTTTTAAGAATTTAGCGTAAGATAAGACTTGATGTATCGCTTTGATTACAATGATACAACTTTTACTTGATTAAACACATCGCAAAAATATTCTGTTTTTGGTCCTCTCGTCTGTAACATCCCTAATTATTAAGCACGTGTAATTTGCAATTAAATACTCAAGGATGTATAAATGGATATTTATTATTTCGGCTAAGCAAACTTCGTTCACAATTTTAAATTTAAAAAATAACGAGGAGAAATCCTCATTGTTGTTTTTTGAGCAAGCATAACAATAAGGAACCGACATATACATATAAAATGGTTTGAATGAGAAACTTATAAGTTAAAGAGGGTGCAAATGAGAAATTACAAGGTTAAGGGGTGTAAATTGCAAATATGGTAAATAACAAATAAAAAGGTGGAAATATTTTTCATTTAGACAATCACTTTCTCTCTCCTCTCCACCGTCTCTCTCATTCTCTCTCTCTCTCTCTAAAACCTACGGGTTTCTTCAAATCCAAATCCAATAACACAAAATCTTGGATATTCAAGAGTTAAAAGCCGGAATCAATCTAATAGGAAGGAACTATAACCTGTTCAACCGTCGATTTAAGGTAATAATTACTCAAAATTATGATTTTTATGAGTTTTGGTGTTTGGTTTTAGGAATACCGAATCAAATATTTAAGCCATGAATCTTATTGCATGTTATATATTCTTGATGATATGTTTAAATCGAGTATGAGGGATGTTGTATATCAATTTCAGATTCTGATTCCAACTCTAAGTATGATTTTGAAATTAACTATGTGTTTTTAGTGTGTGTGTTCGACGCACATGAACAAACACTCAATACGGTGTCTGATTTGGTACATATATGGCTATGTTTAAGTTGAAAAGTGTTAAAAGTGTACAATTAAGTTTATATCAATACTTTTCAGTCACAAACATGCATAAAATGGCCAAAGTGAAATCCGGAAAATAAGTAGAAAATGTATAAGTATTGAAATTCGGATCTGATGAACACAATTCGGATCATCCGAATTTCGGATCTGATCATATCTCGGATCCATCTGAGTTCAGTTCAAATCCGAGTTTCGGACCATATGCTATCTCGGATAACAAACTTGGAAGAAATCATAAGTATAGACACGAATTTCGGATGACAGGCCATCCGAATTTCGGATCAGGATGTTCAAAGAAAAATGCCAAGGATGGACTTCGGGCCATCCGGATTTCGGGTTCATCTGAAATTCGGATGTGGTCCGAATTTCGGTTCAAATCAATCAAATTTATGAAATTAAGTTTTTAAGCAAATACTAACAATCATATACTATTACATTGACATAACATGATCTTTGTGGTGTTGTCTAACACACATTGATTCAGAGCCAAATTACACTGAGTAAAACCACTGTGAGTAATAGATTATTATTCAAACATTTATTGTCTTTGCATTCATTTACTTTTCAGTGACATGTTCCTGTTGTTCAATATACATCATTTGGCACTCTCATATGATTCATTGGATTGATGCATACTCAACTTGACATGTGACAAACATGTAGCCAGCGTTCAATTGAAATTGCATCATTGATATCATGTTCTATCATGATTACACTTCATAATCTGATGCGACCTGGATTGGGGCTGACAGCAGGCCACTGTCGGGGACTGATCATCCCATACACTTTACACTTTCCTGGTCAGGTTCGGCACATCCCCGATCAGCATTTTGAACTGCCAAACCCCACGCTTGCACTGCATGGTTTTCACTTGTAATGGGGCTTGCACTGCCCGTTTTCACAATTGTTTGTAAAGAAATATCTGTTGAATGATTAATCTGTTATCTCGCTAAGCATTAGCTTACTGTTGATTTTCAATATTTTCAGGCTAGGGAAAAGGTGTAGCTGGGCCTTCTTCTTAGGCATTTCATTTCAAATTCTCGGTGACCTTAGAAGCTAATTGGTACATGGATGATGTTATAGCTTTGGGGCTGGGATGTGTTGATTCTGAATTTAATAAAAAATGTTGTAATAGTTAGATTATGACACTGTAGTCTTATACATTTTTAATTGTTTTAGTGTGGAGCTACTTAAAACTGCTTTAAGTTTATCAATTTAATTGCATGTTGATTATTGGGGTGTATGTTGATTCTGGTGTTATCAATTATATCACTAATCAAGGAGGATGTCTCATCGTCCCATAAGGAAATGATGCTAGATTTTCTAAAGCCGAAGGGTAAGGAACAGAGCCAATGTATTAATTGCTCTCCCAAACTTTAACATTAACTGTTTATCAACATCTAAGTCCTTAAATGTAACTTTCTTGAGTTTTGTTTTCTTCCTTAGACGACTCTTCTTCATAAACATGCTCCACCTCTTCATATGTCTCTGCTTCCTTAGGTATTTATATCTTATTATCGACCTTTTTACCAATTCTAAGCGTAGCTTAGCCACTTTATTAACTTCATACTTCTTATCCTTACTTTAGTGATGTGATGGGTTGACAGTGGTGTTGCTTGAGACTTACCTTCGTCTTTTTTGGTTGAGGACTCTAAAATTTGTCTCATTTGGCGTCCCAGCATCTCCATCGTTTTAGCATGTGCCATGGATTGTTGTTTCATGACTTCCATAAACTTTGAGAGTTCCTTCGACTTGTCATGTGTTGGTCTTCCTTCAGATTCTTCCTTGTGGCCTTGATTTTTATAGTATTGATCATCTTTCGAGGTTGAGGTCGATCCATATTGAAATTCTTGATTTCGTTGACGAGCTTACTCATATCTTGGCTTTGTGGACGCTTCTGCATCTTGATATTCTCTCTAACTGAAATTCGAATGTTTCCCCGTCATCCCGGATTGTAGGTATCCTAGTATGGATCATCATGTTCTCTTCTTTGTCGATAGCCAAAGGCTTCATTAGCATATTCTTCACGAGGAAACAAATGTGGACAATTTCGAACTTGATGAGTTGGATCTCCACATGTGATACAACAGGCTCGTGTCACAAAAACCTTCTCTATTCCTTTCACCAAAAGTCCATCTTTTCGCTTAGCTCAGTAATGTCAGATTTGACTTCTCATTTCCACGCATTGTCAAAGTGTAGTGCAAAGCAAAATTAAATGAAATTAACGTTTACATGTTATGGTGCTTGAAATCTTTATGAAACGTGAAGATTTTCGATCCTACAAGAAGTTCCCTGGACCCGAAAGTATATCAAACATGGTGGCATGCCATTGATCATGTCACACTTTATAGAGTATGTCAACATTTTGAAAGAGTATGCTGACAAGCATGGCATGCTTAAGATAAGCAAGACGTGCTCATAAATAAGCATTGTGAGTTAAGAAAAGCATGGCATGTATAACACATTGTTTCTTAATTATGCATTTATGTTTACAATTTGTGTTTTATGATGTAATTTGTGAATTTGATGAAAATAAATGCTAATTAATGCAATTAAATTATGAAAGTTAAATAATTTTGTTTCAAATTATTTTGGTTGAGCAAGTTTAAAGAAATGAAATAAAAATAAGTTAAGGGGTTAAATTATGTATTTAACAAACTTGAGAAATTTGTGAAATATAAATACCCCTAAAAGAGACATATGCTCATTATTTTCATTATTCACCTAAAAATAAATTCTCTGCAATTTCTCTCAATAACTCACGGATTCCTCTTTCATCTTCAATATCAAGAATTAAACAATCCTCAAACAACCAAACAACAATCTAAAAGGTTCAAGGTAAAATCTTACTTTAAATTGATTCTTTGTTCTTGTTTGAAGTGGTGCTGCTGTCCTTCCTTTCTCGTTTCTGTTTATCGAAAAGAAGAAAGGCCAAAAGGCCATTTGGCCTTCGGCCATGTACCGATGTATACATATATGTTTTTGGTTTGGAGTTTAAAGCATTCAACCTTCTTTAGGCTCCGTAATAGTTGCTGAAATTCAAAGAAAGATTAAGTTTGTATATGGTGTTGTATATATGTATGTGTGCATGTGGAGGATACCGAAACCCTCATGGGTTTCGGTAATGCTGAAACTCACCCAAAGGCTACCGAAACTATAAACTGACTACCGAGACCTTGAGGTAAATACCGAGACATACATGAAGCCTTATACCGAAACCACACTACCGAAACCTTAATATGAGCTGTTACTGAAACCTTCTTTGTACAGATGCTATATAGAGGTACCGAAACCCATGTATATATATACCGAAACCCTTGAGGTTTCGGTAATTGCTTTCTGCCAAAACCACTTGGAACCAGTATGTTAATTATAGGTGAGTGTGTGCAGAATATATATATATAGATTGAGGTTCAATTGAGAACTTTTATGCATCGGGGCACCTCGAGGCACTTTTGTGCATCGGATAATCCACCAAGGGTGCACAAAGGGCATTTAGGGAAAACTAAAGACATGATAATTAATTTATTTCTAAAAATCATTAAATGATAATTAGGAGTTACACTTTGAATTAAAATCTCATATTAACTACATTCCTTCCTCCTCATCTCTCTCTCTCTCTCTCTCTCTCTCTCTCTCTCTCTCTCTCTAACTCTAATCGTGTTCCTCACGATTTTCTTAGCGATGATGATTTGAAGACGAAGAATAACGATGAACAACGATGATGATGAACATGAACAAGAGAGGTAACCGATGATAATTATGAAGAACATGATGCATAGATGAATGATTAACGATGAATAATGATAATGCACAGATGATGATGAACGATGAACAACAAAAAATGATGATGCATAAATGGACGATGAACAATGACGATGCATAGATGAATGATGAACAAGTTGAACATGATGCATAGCTCAATGAAGAATATGAACGACAAACACGATGCATAAAAGAATGATGAACAAGTTAAACACGATGCATAAATAAATTTTTGTTTTTTTAAGTTAAATGCGTCTTTTTTTAACATGATGCATTAGAATAAACAAGATTAACGATGAAATGCATCGATATCCATCATCTTTTTTTGAATTTGTGTAATTTTTGTTAAATTTGGAAATGTATCAATTGAATTTATTTGGCATTTATTATTTGATTATTTGTTGAAATATTAAATTTAATGAGGTATGCACATTCCCCAAAATGCCCTTCCTTGTTTGTTCCTATAATGCACAAGTTGCATAAAATTGTCCAACTATTTACCCTTTTGCCATTAATCTAATCCATACAATTTTTTGATCTAATGGTTGATATGAGTTCTTTTGTACCTCGATGCATAAAAGTTCTCAATTGAACCTCCCTATATATATATATATATATATATATATATATATATATATATATATATATATATATATATATATATATATATATATATATATATATATATATTGTATGCATGCATGTGAGTTGTGTGCATTAATATAGCATACACACACATATAAATATAAATATATGCTTAAATATAATTAAGTGGTCAATGACCAAACTTAATTGTATTTAAGAGCTATCAAATATTTAGCAAAGAATTATGGTTTAAAGCCTGTAGATTTTTAAGCAAGTTATATTAACTGGTTATGTGTTCTCTAATATTAAATTAGAGACAATTCATTGCACGCTCAATATTAAGCTACAACATATAATTCTGTTACGAGTCAAAGCTAAATGCCAGAATATATTACAGCTTATTTAGAGAGTCGGCCTTCAGAAATAGTGCACAGTCAAAGTTAAAGTCTAGATAAGCCGAGCATGTGTTTCAGAGCATTATAAAGCGCTTAACTGAGTAACAGTTATTCTTGTTTGAATGTATTTTATGTAATTGAGACATAATTTGCTTCTATATGCCTTCTTTGAACTTCAATAGACTTTTGTGAGTGAAGGCGAACACTATGGTACAGGCGGTGCCCAGCTTAGCCGGATCTTACATCTGATCTATTAATGTGCATAATTTATTGCTATATGTTTATTATTCTGCATACTATACATCAAGCTTTGTTTGAGCGTTTCTTTGTGCATTTCATAAGTATTTTACATTTCAGCAATCAATTCTGATGCACACCACTATCCCCAAGCATTATGCGGGTAGCTAGCCCCGCATCACAGATTGATCATCTGTCAGCGGTAACCCTAGTGGTGGCATCTCCTTTTCAGCGTGCAATGTCTCAATTGTGCAAGCATTCATTCTGGGTATAAGCTTTACAAGCAAGCATGATATTTGAGCAGCCTTTTATAGGCACTTTCTTTTAGCCACATATCTTACATGCATCATGAATTTCTGTTAACTCACTAAGCAATTTGCTACTCACAATTTTTACAGGCAAAGGTAAAGAGCAAGCTGGACCATCTGCTTAGGTCTATTTTCTGATCAACCCAAAGGATTTTAGCTCACTATTCAACTTGTGGTATAATATTGAGTTGCTTTGGGATCTGGGTAGCTGCCTTTATTTATATTGTGATGTAATGAAAATTTAGTACTGTAACATTGTAGCACGTGTAGTGCATGACTTACTGTAATCCTTTATTTTGAATTTATGCAAGCTTTAGACTTATTATAATGGTTATGGCAATTGTTTTTTTTTAATTCCTGGGATTAAGCAAGCGTGTTTAAGCAAGGATGTGACAGCATGCTTGCTGAGATTTACAAAAAATGATATTCAAATGAGCATGACATGCTTATACAGACCTGCACTAAAAAGTCATGGGTTTTACATCCAAAATCCGAAAACTTAATACCATTTGATGCCAACATTTGGGATCATTACTTAACATATATGGATACTTATGAGCTCATTTTGAGCTTTCAAAACACATTAAAAACTACTATTCGATCTAAGGCTCGGTTTGAGCCTCAATTGAGTTTTTAAACTTAAACCCACACAAACTACTATAAACTATCAACATAATTATAAATTATAATTATAAATTATAAATTTAATATATTAATTGTTGGCGGTCTATATCACTGCATTTCTATCCTGATCGTCCGATCCATCTCATTTTCATACACGCCGTTGATGACACTTAATTAAATAATTACATAAATGTCCCTTCTGTAACTGCTATTCAGTTTTTTGACATGCAACAGTAAGGGCAAATATGGATATGCCATACATACTACCAGGCGCACAACCCCACTATCCCATGATTTTAGCTGCACTTGCATGAGTTTCGGTAAGTTGCCCACTATGCAACCTCAAGTCCTCAACCGTCGGTCGTAACCTACCATTGCAGTTAAAAAACCTCCTGTTAAATTACGTCTATAAATGCTTGCAGATGTTATTTCAAAAGTTCAGTGATCTGCACATTTACTTGCATTAAAGATTATAGGTATGGACGGTCGTGATGAAATAAATAACTCTTCCATAGTTCCATGCATCCACAAGTAATCTACACTATCAATGTTATACAATTTTTTCCGGTTCAAAGTTATGATTATAATGTCTTGCTTAACTCACCTCACTGGAATATACTCCATCTCCAACAACCAACGCAATTTTAAAATTTCTTGATCAAGAATTCCTCATCTTAAGGAACATCATCTTAATTCGTTTTCATAGATCCCATGTATTGAAAAAAAGTTTTATGTTAAATGATTTTTTACGAAACAAATAAGAAGCCGACGTTGAAATTAACAGTGTAACGGCTTCATTGAAACGTGACGTCCATATTATAGCTAACTACACATCAACAGAAACATCATCAAGTATGGTTTAATATCCGTCTGTCTTCGTTCAAAATTATATCGAAGGTTCTTACAGTGGTTTCAAAATAGTTGTATCAAAAAGAAAAAAATGTCGTAGAGGCAGGCGAAATCATGAAAGAAAGTTGCATCAAAACCCATTTGCCAACAGGTGTGGATTAGCAGTAACTATGACGTATACCGTACAAAACATACAATAATCCACATCATCAAGGATGAGATCGAAGTGTAAGAAGTTTTCGAAAAGATTTACATAAAATACAGTTAGAACTACAAAATATATTCTAGATTTGGCCCAAAGTAGGTGGATTTGCACATCCACATAAGCACACATCGGAGCTACAACTTCGACTTAAGGTAACAGAGGGAAACCATTAAAACCAAACGATGAAGACAATGACGTATGCTTCAATTTTTTTTACAATATTTAAAAATGTTCTGCTACTCACCATACGTGTCCTGTACACATGAAAAAACGCATACCAAGTGTGGCAGCAACAGTAGACCAGAAATCCCTCGGTTCGATGGTTGTTGGCTCAGAGGGTAAGCGAACAGTAGCCTGCCGTCAGGCTGCCATGACGCCACCAGCTCCGCCATTGCCATTGGAGCCTAAGGCATACGAAACCTGCGGCCGCCTTACTTTGGTTCGGAGGGTAAACCGACGAGAGACCCTTAGTATTACTCTGCGAACCCATCTCTGTCATCGCCAAGAGGTGGTCCTAAACAACCAGTTTTTTGCTCCGCGTCCCAACTTTTGTCCAAACACCATGCTTTCCCTTAACCGGCCCATATAATTATCGTTGTGATGCCCACCGAAATCCCCATATATTCCCACCCTATGTTAACTCTTCTTTTATGCGTCCATTTTATATGTATACGAATTTCAATTGCTTATGTTAATTATATTTCATGTTTATAACACATTTTTGAATTACTTTACCATACTTACATTTCCCTTTTATTTACTGTTATAATGAAACTACTAACAATGAATGTTAACAAATACTAATTAAATTAGTTACTCATTGTGATGCATGTTTTTTCCCTGCATATTTGAATGTTTCTGACATACATTTTTTAATTGGTTTTTTTTTTTTTTTTTTTGATTTTGTATGCAACACATGTTATGTTTTAAAACCTATACACACAAATATCATACGCCAACATTTTACTACGTACCGTTATTGAGTCTTACAAATATTTAATTACAAATCATTAATAAAACAACTTTTTAAATAAAGCATTTATATATTTAAGAAAACTCAAAAAAAAATTTGTTTGTGATTTTATTTATAAAGAGCTGTTGTTTTATGGAGTGGTAAACACGAGAGACCCTTGTATGTATATATGTTAGACCCTTAGACATATACAGTCACACACACACTAACACATACACACACATACATTGATTCATTTGTTTTTAAATTTGTGATTCATAAACTATATTCAAAAACTAAAGAATCAATGTAAAAAAATTGTGATTGTTGATTCATTTGATCCGAAATTGATAATTCATTATTTATATGGCCAAGTGCTAAAAAAGAAAACAAAATAAATATGCATTTTTAGCATTTATAGCAACATAAAAGAGAAGCAATTATATAATGCTGGACTTGTATGGTCAACATCATTGTCAAAAGATAATACGTTCATACTTAAAGAAAATTAAGAAGATCCGTCCTAAAGATGTACACTAAATAATAAAATGCGAATACACATAAAAATGATCAACGGACTTCCCGATGACATAGCATGATTCCATGTGGTGTTTTGCCAAATGGAAATGCACTTTAGATTGTTACAAATAACCAACCAACTTTTTATATGCTATATGCCCATATTGAATTTATACAAGAATAAAGAAATGTGAAATGTTGACATTTATCTGCGTTTGAAAGTTTAATAAATTGAACTAACAAAAACTTTAGAATACGTTTCCAAATACTAATAAACGTAGATGAAGACATAGTTTTTGATGTGTTCACCGTGGTTATTAAACAAATCTCATCTCGTGCACCGCACGGGTATAACACTAGTATATATTGCTGGCGGATCTTAAAGAAGGGATTCAATATCAACCGTCAGACTTTGCTGGATTGAATATAGACCATTGATAAGAGATGGTTTATATAATTACAAATGTATCCTTTATGGAAGTTATTTATAGACTAGGACAATTATAACCACCCGGGTATAAATGTAATTTACAGATAGAAACCACATACATTACCAAATAGCGATATTACCTTAACACCCTTTTTAGAATTTTTCTCAAAGAGTTTATCGGTTACAATCTCAAGGGTACTAAAGGTAAACATAAACCCCACTAACATATTGCTCCCCATGAATCCATGATCTCCACTTTTACACCAACAATAAAAAACAACCATCACTATTTAATGAGGCCACATCCTCATTTCTCTTTTAAAAACCTGATACCTTTAGTAGAAAGTTTGTCGGTAAGCAGCATCAAAAACATGGGCAAAATACAGAGAAGTAATATTGTGTAGGGATATTGTGCCCGATACCAATTATAAAATATAAGAAATGTATTACGAATTACAATTCAAGAAATGAAATTACACTACACGGAAATAAATAAAGTACAGAAATTAAAATTACAAATAAAAGAAATAATAATACGGAAAGTAAATTACAATACGGAAAATAAAGGCTGAGTCTCGTGTTTGACACGATTCCCTTAAAACAGATTCGAAGTCTGTTTCCCAGGGTACAACAGCCAAAGCAGCGTGTACTGCCGGATAGGGGTGAGCTCGGTACCGTACCGAACCGAACCGGTACCGATCCCGAAAATACCGAAACCGAATTATTAGTTTTGGAAGAACCGAATACCGAACCGTATAATTTTATATGGTGCCGGTTCGGTACCGAATACCGAATTTTAGCTAATTTAATAACCGAATACCGAACCGAAAGTACCGAATACCGAATTTTAGCTAATTTAAAAACCGAATACCGAACCGAATATATTAATTCGGTACCGGTCGGTACCGGTACCGGTTCGGTACCGGTTCGGATTCGGGAAATGGTACCCGTCGCTCACCCCTACTGCCGGAGGTAACCAACTTGCCTGAAAGAACACGTGAATTCAAAGTGATCTTCGTTCTTGGAAGCAGCAACGTCTTGCCGTTAAAGTGTAAAAGCTTTCAAATATCTCAAGTGTTTCCAGAATTATTTCAAGTGGTTTGGTGTGTTGAATCTCCAATTATTTTATAGGAAATTGGAGTTGAAACAACAAAATTAATCATCTTTTTAATTACAAAAACCGTTTTGTAATATTCCATTATTACAAGGTTTATTGTCAATTAATGATGAGTAATTATGTGTTGAAACCAAATAGTAACAGCTCATTAAATCAGTCAGCCGCTGATTTAATTATCAATTCTGGTACGAAAGCTGCTCGCCGGACAGCTTAGAGCCGAAGCCTGCTCACGGACAGCTTGGCCTCGGGCTGTTCACTACTGGACAGCTTTGACAAAGCCTGCTCAGCATCCGCGGACAGCTTTGGCCGAAGCCTGCTCGCCGACAGCTTGAGCGCTGATCTTCAAACCTGTCCAAGGACTGCTTGAGCAAACTCTGTCCAGAACAGGTTTCATGAAGCCTGTCCAACTCTCACCTGGAGTAAAAAAGTTGTCTCGCACGAGCCCTGATTTTCGGAGCTGCATTCGTGTCCGCAGGTGCTGGCGTACACGAGTTTAGTGGATTTTAGCCTTCGAGGTCCAAGATTTGCACCCCCCCCTGCGCGCGGGTAGGCATTGGAGTAAAACCACAAACAATCTTGCCATGGCTTTGAACACTCCTCCTTATAAACCCACTTTGGTTTCATCTTCCTTCCTATGTGGGACTCTCTTCACCCACTTAGAAGAAGTTTCAATCATTCCAAACACCAATCTTTGAGCATCGATATCTCATTCATCTTAGCTCCGTTTTGGACGTTCTTTATATCGTTGGAATCCTCTCTTCAAGGAGAATACAAACCCACAAAATATTCATTATATATGTCACAATTATATATAATTATATTTGGTCCAAAACCATGGAAAAACCACTTTTTTCTTTGAAAAATTTACACTTTTTTCCAACAATCCCCCACATGAATGAGAGATCGATCGAAAACACATTCCAACCATCCCCCACATGTATGAGATTGATCGAAGACACATAAAATTCCAATGAATTTTCAATGGTTGAAATCTTGCATAGGATAGGTAGGTGTAAACCTTTGAACCTTCCCTTATGAAATGCACTTAGCCTTCTAGCCGTCAGTAGAACTCGATGTCTTTGAACTGAGCTGCCATTTGTGAAGACGACAATACACTTCACACAATAATCTCCCTAACAAGGTTAACTCCTCATAGTCGTGTCCGTTATGGTCATGGAACACTAGCCTGGTTCTGCGAGAGCTACTAAGAATTGTGCCCCTACAATTCCACTCGAAGCGACCCCACTTCTCTCTCACATAGGTGATTTCTCCCGAATCATTAAAAGCATAAATGATTTCGACCGAATCATTATAAAATGCTTAACCTCATTGTCACTAAAATGATTTTCTTCTAGAAATCATATAGGAATGGACTAGGAGTTTTTCACAACCCCCCACAGTGACCACACTTTATTCATACAAATAGGTTGTCCTTTTGAACCAAGATCTTGGGATCTCCAGTCAACAAGGTAAGGTTTTCCTTCGTATGAATTTATTCATTCATGGGCTTTAGTCCCATTCCTTTTGACGACTTCAAAACTAACTCTCTATTTAGGCCTTTCGTAAGCGGATCCGCAATGTTATCTTTTGACTTCACATAGTCAATAGTAATAACACCTGTTGAGAGTAGTTGTCGTATCGAATTATGCCGACGTCTAATATGTCTTGACTTACCATTATACATTATGCTATGCGCTCTACCAATCGCTGATTGGCTATCACAATGTATAGTAACGGCTGAAACGGGTTTCGGCCACTTTGGTATGTCTTCAATAAATTGACGTAACCATTCGGCTTCTTCACCACATTTATCTAATGCGATGAATTCAGATTCCATCGTAGATCTAGCTATCACTGTTTGCTTGGAAGACTTCCAAGAAATAGCAGCACCACCAAGTGTAAATACATATCCACTTGTAGATCTAGAATCTTTTATATCGGATATCCAATTCGCATCGCTGTATCCTTCTATCACAGCTGGATATCTCTCATAACGCAGTCCGTACTCTCGAGTATATCTCAAATACCGAAGTACTCGTATCACACTTTTCCAATGAATCCGACTCGGATTACTCGTGTACCTACTTAGCCTGCTTACAGCATATGCTATGTCCGGTCTGGTACAAGACATTAGATACATTAGACTGCCTATAATTCTTGAGTATTCTAGTTGATTAACACTTTCACCTCTATTTTTTGATAGATGTTGACTAGTGTCAATCGGAGTTCTAGCTATACTAGAATCACCATTACTAAATTTCTCAAGAATTTTATCCACATAATGAGTTTGACTTAACACAAGACTATCTTGGGTTCGTGTGATTTTAATACCAAGAATCACTTCCGCTAAACCCATGTCTTTCATGTCAAATTTGGATTTCAACATCTCTTTCGTTGAATTAATCATTCTTTCGTTACTACCAACGATAAGCATATCGTCTACGTATAAACAAAGAATGACATATCCATGTTTTGTATCTTTCATGTACACACACTTGTCGCACTCATTAATTTTGAATCCACATTCTAGCATGACGTGGTCAAACTTTTGATGCCATTGTTTGGGAGCTTGCTTCAAGCCATATAATGACTTAACAAGCCTACAAACTTTCTTTCCACATCCAGGAGCACTAAAACCCTCGGGTTGCTCCATGTAGATTTCCTCTTCTAAATCACCGTTTAGAAAAGCCGTCTTCACATCCATTTGGTGCACTTCTAGATTTCTTATTGCGGCAATTGCAAGCACCAATCTAATGGATGTTATTCGCGTCACCGGCGAATATGTATCAAAGTAATCAACACCCTCCTTTTGTTTGTAACCTTTGATTACCAACCGTGCTTTATATTTATCAATGGAACCATCAGGTTTCATTTTCCTCTTAAAAAGCCATCGGTAACCTAGTGGTTTACAACCTTCAGGAAGGTCCACTAGTTCCCAAGTATGATTTTGTAAAATTGACTCAATTTCACTCTTGATGGCTTCTTTCCATTGAGGTCCTTCAGAAGAAGTTACCGCTTTGGTAAGTTTTGGGTTCACTTTCAACCATGTAAGTGACAAAATCATCTCCATATGATTTTTCAACCCTTTTCCTTTTACTTCTTCTAGGCTCAACCTCTTCTCTTTCAGGTTGTTCTAATGTCTCATCTTGGACATTTTCGTCAATTGATTTAGACGAACTAGCACGATCCTTTTGTAAACAAGGAAATATATTCTCAAAGAAGGATGCATTCCTTGATTCCATGATAGTATTCTTGTGAATTTCTGGATTTTTAGACTCATACACAAGAAACCGATAGGCACTACTATGATGTGCATAACCAATAAATATGCAATCAATCGTTTTAGGTCCTATCTTTTGAGCCTTAGGTGCCGGTACAACAACCTTTGCTAGGCACCCCCACACTCGTAAGTACTTATAGGATGACTCTCTTCCCATCCAAAGTTCATACGGTGTTTTATCCATTTTCTTGCGGGGTATCTTATTCAAAAGATAAGTAGCCGAGAGGATAGCTTCCCCCCACATTTCTTGGCTCATTCCCGAACTTATTAACATGGCATTCACCATTTCTTTCAATGTTCGATTTTTTCTTTCCGCAATACCATTTTGTTGAGGTGAGTAAGGAGCGGTGAATTCGTGTCGGATTCCATGTTGAGCACATAAATCCGCAAATGGTGACACATATTCACCACCTCGATCACTTCTTACAACCTTAATCTTTTTGTTGAGTTGGTTCTCAACCTCTTGTTTGTATAAAACAAACTTCTCTATTGCTTCATCTTTACTTTTCATCAAGTAAACATAGCAATATCTTGTACAATCATCAATAAACGTGATGAAGTACTTATTACCACCTCTCGTAGGAATGAATTTTAAATCACACACATCTGTGTGAATCATATAAAGTGGTTCGGTTATTCTTTCAACCGATTGGAAAGACGATCTTGTAAGTTTGGCTTCAACACAAGTTTGACATTTATAATTTGAATCAATATGAAAAGATGGAATGCAATTTAACTTAATTAAACGACGTAAAGAATTAAAATTGACATGTCCAAGACGACCATGCCATACGTTAGAAGACTCTGTCAAATAAACCGAATTTGTAGTCGTTTTATTAAAATTGCTTTTCAAAATCATCAAATTTATTTTGAACATTCCATTCAAAGCAAAACCTTCTCCAACAAAATGATCATTCTTGGTCAAAACAAATTTATTCGATTCAAAAACCATTTTAAATCCAAACTTGTTTAACAGCCATCCGGAAACCAAATTCTTTCGAATTTCCGGTACATACAAAACATTTGTCAACTTAAGATCTTTCCCGGATGTCATCTTCAAGATCACATCGCCTTCACCTTTGACATCAACCGTATCAAAGTTTCCCATGAAGATCTTTTTTCCATTAACTACTTTCAAAGTAGTAAACAAACTTTTCTCCGAACACACATGTCGGGTAGAACCAGTGTCGATCCACCATTCATTCGGTTCAGATCTTACCAATTCTACATCAGAAACCATTGCCGTGATATTCACATTCATCACACTTGCAACTTCACCATTGCCGGCAAGAACCACGCATGGTTCAAGATCCAAATCAGAAAACAATTCTGATTTCTCAATATGATTAGCAAATTTATTCTCATTTTGAACTCCAATCATATCAACCATCTCATTAATCGATGGTTTAGCAATAGATGTTATAGTTGAAGTCATTGACCGTGACACAACTCCATCTAACATTTCCATTTTTTTTTAACGCCAAAGAAAATAATTACAAGTATTTGTGAATATTCTTTTCAAACAAATACTTTATAAATTTTCAATAAAGAAAATTTTCTCACTTTATAATAAAATTACACTTTTATTATAAACAACGTCAAATTAATTGATCAAGCTTGATTCAACCGTTCAATTTAATCACTTTATAACAAAATTAATTCTTTTGTTATAAACAATGTCAAATACTTCAATTGACAAAACTTGAATCAACCGTTCAATTTAATCACTTTATAATAAAATTAAATCTTTTGTTATAAACAATGTCAAATACTTCAATTGACAAAACTTGAATCAACCGTTCAATTTAATCACTTTATAACAAAATTAAATCCTTTTTATTATAACCGATTTTATCACTAAAATTGAATCTGCCGTTCAATTTAACACCAAAGTGATAACACCAAAGTGAAGAATGAATCAACCGTTCATTCAAACACTTGTAACCCGAACGAGAATAGTAACAAATTTTATATTCAAAGTTAAAATTGAATCATCCGTTCAATGTTTAAGAAACCAAAAGTGAATAATCGAATCTGGCGTTCAAATTAAACACTTAATCAAGGCTGTTGCAAAAATTAAATCCGTCTCGAAACCAAAACTCGTTTGTAACGAAACAGAAATAATTAATGAAATGGAAACACAATTGCTTCGAGACAAAACTCGTTTGAATCGAAACAATAATGTAATAGAAACTTTTACTTCGAGACAAAACTTGTTTGAATCGAAGAAACAATTTCTCTAAAATTCCTAAATTTTATAACCGGTATCGTGGTTGTAAAATCTGTTTTTAAGATTGTAGGGATATTGTGCCCGATACCAATTATAAAATATAAGAAATGTATTACGAATTACAATTCAAGAAATGAAATTACACTACACGGAAATAAATAAAGTACAGAAATTAAAATTACAAATAAAAGAAATAATAATACGGAAAGTAAATTACAATACGGAAAATAAAGGCTGAGTCTCGTGTTTGACACGATTCCCTTAAAACAGATTCGAAGTCTGTTTCCCAGGGTACAACAGCCAAAGCAGCGTGTACTGCCGGAGGTAACCAACTTGCCTGAAAGAACACGTGAATTCAAAGTGATCTTCGTTCTTGGAAGCAGCAACGTCTTGCCGTTAAAGTGTAAAAGCTTTCAAATATCTCAAGTGTTTCCAGAATTATTTCAAGTGGTTTGGTGTGTTGAATCTCCAATTATTTTATAGGAAATTGGAGTTGAAACAACAAAATTAATCATCTTTTTAATTACAAAAACCGTTTTGTAATATTCCATTATTACAAGGTTTATTGTCAATTAATGATGAGTAATTATGTGTTGAAACCAAATAGTAACAGCTCATTAAATCAGTCAGCCGCTGATTTAATTATCAATTCTGGTACGAAAGCTGCTCGCCGGACAGCTTAGAGCTGAAGCCTGCTCACGGACAGCTTGGCCTCGGGCTGTTCACTACTGGACAGCTTTGACAAAGCCTGCTCAGCATCCGCGGACAGCTTTGGCCGAAGCCTGCTCGCCGACAGCTTGAGCGCTGATCTTCAAACCTGTCCAAGGACTGCTTGAGCAAACTCTGTCCAGAACAGGTTTCATGAAGCCTGTCCAACTCTCACCTGGAGTAAAAAAGTTGTCTCGCACGAGCCCTGATTTTCGGAGCTGCATTCGTGTCCGCAGGTGCTGGCGTACACGAGTTTAGTGGATTTTAGCCTTCGAGGTCCAAGATTTGCACCCCCCCCTGCGCGCGGGTAGGCATTGGAGTAAAACCACAAACAATCTTGCCATGGCTTTGAACACTCCTCCTTATAAACCCACTTTGGTTTCATCTTCCTTCCTATGTGGGACTCTCTTCACCCACTTAGAAGAAGTTTCAATCATTCCAAACACCAATCTTTGAGCATCGATATCTCATTCATCTTAGCTCCGTTTTGGACGTTCTTTATATCGTTGGAATCCTCTCTTCAAGGAGAATACAAACCCACAAAATATTCATTATATATGTCACAATTATATATAATTATATTTGGTCCAAAACCATGGAAAAACCACTTTTTCCTTTGAAAAATTTACACTTTTTTCCAACATATTGTTTATAAAAAAATCTCATAAACTAAAATGGTACTGATTTCTTATCTTTTTAAATTTAGTTTGATTTCATCCTTTTCATTAAAACTTTCATTCGACCATACTAATCAAATTGTTCAATAGTCTATATGCAGAGAGACGCAATCGTCCAAAGCCGTCAAGAACAAAGACACACAAATTGTAAAATAGAGGTAAATTGTACAAAAATCCTAACCTAATCATAGTTACCTTCATCATTCTCATTTTTTTTAAAACTCAATCCGATTACATCTTTTTTATTATTATTTCTTTCAACCACACTAATAGTTTATATGCAAGCAAATCTCTTTGCAGTAAAAAAACCCATCAAATCTTGGCCGGCTAGGAGATGGAACCACCGATAAGTATACCAAACTGAATAATAAACACCGACGAGAATGAAGGTCAAACTTACAGGACGAGAAGAATTTTATAGAGTTAGCAGCAATGTCGAAATCGTCACCGACGAGTATTGTTGACAACACCGACAATGAGTTTTCTTAAGAGAGTGTCATGATGACTTTCCGTGGAGTGAGAGATTATGATATGTGTAGTTGGTGAAAGTTTCAGAGTTTCATTTTAGGGTTCTATTTTGGGCTTGAGAAATTTATAAAAACAATGGGCCGGTCATCCATATAATTTTCGGGTCTTAAGTTTTGAGACCGCGTGAGTTTTTTGTGCATTTATGCGGCTGAAGAGATGCCTACAACAATACAACATACATATACTACTTATATTATTTACTAGTTTATTACCCGCGTCTTACGCGTGTATTTTTAATATATATAAAATATAATAAATTAAAAGGTAAAAATATAAATATTATTTTTTTAAAATAAAACTATATAAATATATATGAATAGTATTATTTTCTTATAATTTTTTAAAATTTTACTATATTATATTATAATTAATATGTTAGTAGAGTATTAGATTTTGTTTGATTTGATTTGATTTGATTCAAAAGTAGATTTGGATAGAATTAAATTACATTTTTTTATTATTTTAAAACCCATAATTGCCACGTGTCGATTCATGGTGATGACATGTGGCTTCACAATAGAAGAGTAGTTACTCTTTTAATAGTACAGATAGATTTTGTTAAATTAAATTGTACTTTTTTTTAAATAAATGTTATATGAACCACATGATGGAACATATCTTTTCACAATTTGACGTCACTTTATGTTTTAATTGAATCATTAAATATTAGGGTTTAGAATAAAAAATAAATATTGCATAGTTTTTCATGTATATATAGGGGTTCAATGGAAAACTAACATGCATCGGAAAACCTCCATACACCACCACAAATGCATCACAATTTCCGCGTGATGCATCAAATTTCCGCGCGATGCATCGTCTTTCTGCGTGATGCATCACCTGATCCAATGGCTATAAAGTAGTTCCTGAGTTTTCCGATGCATATAGGTTTTCTATTAAACCCACCCATATATATATACACACATACATACATACATATGAAATTTCATTATACTTGCCATTTTGACTTATTTATAAATGTTTTCGATTATTGGTCGATGACATGCAATTTTAGTGTTATATGGAATTCGAATGATATTATACCACCTATAAAAGTTTACACCAATCAATTCACATCAACATAAAATCGCTACAAACAATATTTTATATCATACCATAACACTATATTTATTATATGTGCACATTAATTTACATAAATATAAACATAAATTGTGTTGTTGTAAAACAATTTAAAATTGATTGCCCAGGGTTCATTTAGTTTTTTTTTTAGAGTCAGATCATGCCCGAAATGGTCATCGTATGCATTCATGACTGACATATGAAAATAGCGATATATGTATATTGACAAATAAAGCATAGCTATATGTTTTTATTTTTCATACATTCTCTAACATGTATTGTAATATTATAAAGCAATATAATTTTTTTCATTAAATGGTTTAACCTGGAAACGGCATGGTAAAAATACTAGTTGCATATTATTGCTCACATCACTCACACAACAATATTGTAACATCTTTTGATAGAACTTCTTTTATAAAAGGATCATGCTTGTTGTGTAACCAACGGATACAATCATAAAAAGTTAAAAACTGTAGGGGTGATAAACTAATAATAACAATGATAACTACCCCCAAGGCCCCAGCAACATATATCAGATATTCATCTATCGTCCATTCATCACGTTCTTTGCTGCTTCGCATCTATCTAACCCTAGCGTACCTGATCGGATCTATTCTCCTACCCTTCATCATACTTGCCACAATCTTTGATTTCGGAGATGCCATCTGCTTATGGAGCTCGATTGACCACCTTCGAAGATTCCGAGAAGGAGAGCGAGTGTGGTTACGTGCGCAAGGTGAGTCTTCCACAATTTGTGATCCAAAGATGCCATCTGCTTATTAGCCTTTTCCATTTCGATCGAATTATCAGGCTTTATTCCTTACAATTTTTATATGATCAGTTACTTGATTCCATCGATATTGATGTATATACTACTGTCTGTTCATCCATAATTGATTAGATTGTATTTGATTTTTCATCAACTTATACACACTTCGCTCCTTTGTTCTTCATAATTACACGTTAAAGCACTATCTGAATATTGATTTTCTATGTCTCAACCCAACCCCTTCAATCATTTGGTGGTCTACTCTATGCATCAGGATCTCTGGTGCCTCACTTCACATGGTGCATTAGTCTCTCTCCTTTTTTATGATCATTCTTGTCTTGAGTGATTTGCTTTAGTAACTGTATTTCAATAGGGCGACAAGTGCTCCAATTTATACCAATAAACTGACTTGCATTTTTGGCCTATAAAAAGCCATGCTTTTGTAGCTCATGAGTGTGTTTGGTATGCATATTTATGAGCTTGTGAACTTTTTTATTATTATTGGAAAAAAGTTGTAATTGCAATAACTATTGATTGGATGATAAAAGAGTTGATTTAGAAAAAAAGAGCTGGTCAATGAAACTGTTAAAGGATGATCCGGTCGCTGGAAAAGCAACTATACCATTTTACACCAATTCTATTTCAAAATAAGCCCCAGCTACTCACATAATATAGATATATTTGCAACATGTATAGTTACTTCTGTCATATAATTCTATTTCAACATTTACATGTTTACAACTAGAACCAACAGCTTACAACTACTACGTGAAGCTGCAGCTCGATGCTACAACTTAAATTTGGCAAACATACCCCATTTCTTAATATAACTGCAAGCCTGAAGATGATCCACACATCACAGGCTTATACGAAGTACCATATCTTATAACAAAGTAATTTTGCATATGACTCCCCATTTATGTAAATCATTAGAATTCAAAATTTCAAGGTTGACCACCATACATTTGAGGAGCATTCTGGTGAGCCTTAAGATGTTCCAATTTCGTTTCGCTCACAAGCTTACGTTTTCTTTCTCCTGCTTTTAAAAAATTAATGGATTTAAAAATCTTACGTTTTTTTGGTACCCTGTTTTCAACATTTGTCAATTACCAAGTATTTAACTAAATTTTGTTACTCTCGGTGGCCACTCAAGGTGTTATTATTATTCTTTTTAGATTCGGATCTACATCAAGAAATCCAATTTAGCTGGTTCTAGATATATGATATAAATTTTAATGGGGGAGAAGAGGACAAAACAAAGTAGGGTATTGGGATATGGTAGGGTGCAAGGAACAATAAAACAAGTTCATAGTTGTTCCACCCTTAGTGATGTCCTTGGAACAAAACTCTCGTTGTGATGTCCTTATTGATGATACTCGCAATTATTGTTGTTGATGTTGCTTATCAAGTTTCCTGCGTTTTCCTTGTCTTATTTGATTTTTGAAGAGCTTGCAGTTGGCTTGGTTATCTGCTAATGCTTCTTACTTCAAAAGCAATGCTATTCTCATGCACAAAATGTGTCCATGTGCTTTGAGGAGTATGTAAGCTTATGTTGTTTACAATATGACAGGTATCAGGACCAGTTGTCATTGCAGATGGAATGGCAGGAGCTGCTATGTACGAACTTGTTCGTGTTGGACATGACAACCTTATTGGGGAGATTATCCGGTTGGAAGGAGATTCTGCTACAATCCAAGGTATTTCTTTTGATGGATCCTCCAGACTTGTCCTACATGTTGAACGTGTTATGTAGTTGTGTAGTATGCACACCCATGCTAACTATTGATTGAATCTCGATCTTTGTGTGTGTGTGTGTGTGTGTGTGTGTGTCATTCACTCCTTCCCTCTATCTCTCTCTCACACACATGTATGCATTGATTTTTATGTGTGTGAGAGTTTTACTTTGTCCAACCACTGAAGGAACTTAAGTTTCTACACATTGAAAATAAGCTTGTCCATTGTATTCCAGTTTATGAAGAGACAGCTGGATTGATGGTCAATGATCCCGTTTTGCGGACACACAAGGTATTTATTGCATATTGTATCTTGCTTTGAGATGGTGATAATCCAAAAGTCAATTGCACTAATCTCTTCATCCGCCTACAGCCTCTGTCAGTTGAGTTGGGTCCTGGAATACTGGGGAATATATTTGATGGCATTCAGGTCTGATACGATAGCTGTTAGACTAAAATGCGTTAATCTTTTTAATGGTTCCTGACTTATAGTTCATGTGCACCTTTTATCTCAAACTCATGTAATTCAGAGGCCTCTAAAGACCATCGCAAAAAGATCAGGCGATGTCTACATTCCTCGTGGTGTATCTGTCCCAGCACTTGACAAGGACGTACTTTGGGAATTTCAGCCTAAAAAAATAGGTAAGTTACATTGATAAAATTTCCTGCAGTTCTATACTGAATTAGGTTGATACGCTGAGTGGAATTGTAGCCCATTGTTACCACATTTTCCCGGCATGCATAGATGCTAGATGCTCAAGGCCCCATTTCACAACAAACAAATAAAAACATGAATCATAGTATGTTTTGGAGGTCTGGAACTGGTTCTATGCAGATATTTATTAGTTATAATTTGATGTTTTGGTGCCAGGTGAGGGAGACCTCGTAACAGGTGGAGATCTATATGCTGTAAGTCATGATAGATTAATATCCTTGCTATAATTGTAGAATTGCAACAAGTAATTTTTGTTTTCTTTGTATCTAAAACTTATTTAGTTTTCTCCTCATTTCCATGCAGACTGTATTTGAGAACAGTTTGGTGGAACATCATATTGCTTTACCTCCTGACGCCATGGGAAAGATAACCTACGTTGCACCACCTGGTCAATATTCATTGAAGGTCTTTCTGTTCATCTGTTGACCTCTTTGCATGTCTTTGAACATTATCATTCTGCTCACTCCTCATAACAAGTAATTTGGTGTCCAGCAAGGACTTTTCTCTTTGTGCCCTTGGCTTCCTTAATATACATCATAACAAGTATTTTCCATAAGGATATTTTCCATACAATATAAATAGTTTCGTCGTCTTGGGACTTGTTTTGACTAATGCACAACCTGTTTCTGCTGGGGTCCTAACTGTTAGCTTCTCCTGTGGATGTTCAGGACACTGTTTTGGAGCTTGAGTTCCAAGGTGTCAAAAAGCAGTTCACCATGCTCCAGGTTTTCTAGTTCTCTTTCTAACGTGATAATGAACATTCTTATATATGGTATCAGTTAAATGGTGTGTTCTTACTTCCGTCAAAAATTAATTTGCAGACTTGGCCTGTACGCACTCCTAGGCCCGTTGCATCAAAGCTTGCTGCTGATACCCCTCTTCTTACTGGGCAGGTATGTTCCCAAAGCTTTTATGTTTGTATTGACTTCATATTTTTTAGGATAGGCACTGCATGTATTTCTAATTGCATGTTCTTCCAGCGTGTTCTTGATGCCCTTTTCCCCTCGGTGCTTGGTGGTACATGTGCCATTCCTGGTGCCTTTGGCTGTGGTAAAACTGTTATTAGCCAAGCTCTATCCAAGGTATTTGTCTTCCAATATATACGGAATCGTTACTCATTTCAAAATTACATATGCTGAAACCATTGCCATTTTTACCATTAATTGTTGTGCAGTACTCAAATTCTGACACCGTCGTTTATGTTGGCTGTGGAGAAAGAGGAAATGAAATGGCAGAAGTATGCTTTCCATTAGTATTACTTTTATTATCACCATTTTCATGTATTGTTTGTCATGATGAACATGTTTATGGCTGTATTCTAAATGTGCAGGTTCTCATGGACTTCCCTCAATTGACAATGACATTGCCTGATGGTCGTGAAGAGTCTGTCATGAAACGTACTACACTTGTGGCTAACACTTCTAACATGCCTGTTGCTGCTCGTGAGGCTTCAATTTATACAGGTAAGAGGAATTCAGAGCATTGCAAGTATAATCAGAGGGTCATAAGTTTCTTCTTCATCTTAATCTAATTTCTGCCTCAACACACACTCATCTGATCTCCTGCTATGGCAATCACATATGATCCTGTAAGTTACAGAATTCTAGTGTAGTTCAAGATGGTTCTAGAATTCCCAGGTTTATTGTGTGTGTCACGGTGTGTAGTAAATTGAGCATGTGCATCGCTCTAACGTAATGTTACTTTCAGGAATTACCATTGCCGAATACTTCAGAGATATGGGGTACAATGTAAGTATGATGGCAGATTCTACCTCCCGTTGGGCAGAAGCATTGCGTGAAATTTCTGGTCGACTGGTAAGGTTCCAGAAATATATGATTTAAGCTACTGTGCATGAGTGCATGTTTTCTTGTTGATCAGAACTCTTATTATTTGTTACTCTATTCAGATATGTCTTTTGAACCTCATGCTACATAATCAGCTCCCCTCTGTTATCCTTGATGCATCCTCTTCATAGTACTTATGTTCCTAATATACATAACCTTAAAGTTCCAACTTATCAACGATTTGAAATAATGACGATGTTGGCATAACGTGTGAAATGGGATTATGGGTATGAAAAGTTCTAGGATAAAGCTTAGCATTGTGATGTTATACATGAGAACATGGTTTTTGTAAGTTAGCTGGTGCTGGTCAAATTCAAATTGTATGCTTACGAGGATCGTGGTAGAGACAGTGGGCTTTGTAATAACTTTGATAATGATTCTTTTGCTGTATCAAATCAGCTAAGTCGCCTATACTGATTATAAATCTGTTAGGAATTTTGGAGAAAACTTGAGAGAGATTTTGGAAGTAATAGGCTGAATTTCTTATTGAATTGAATCAGTCTTAACAAATGAATGAATTTCCCTTATTTATAGGAACGTGTATGTGACTAACTACTTTGGGAATACAATAGAATGCTAGCTAACTAACTCTGAGTATGATTTGAAGTCATCCCATCTCTAACAAAATCTTTCATGGATCATAGTTTCCAGCTATATTCACATTTTTCATGCTGCAGCTGTCCTTCTGTTTATGCAGGCAATAAGGCTTCCCTGTGAATCTATCACAACTAATATTGTGCGTTTTCCTTTTGGTCAGGCCGAAATGCCTGCTGATAGTGGATATCCTGCTTATCTGGCTGCACGGTTGGCCTCCTTCTATGAACGTGCTGGTAAAGTAAAATGTCTTGGTGGGCCAGAACGTAATGGCAGTGTCACAATAGTTGGTGCTGTATCTCCTCCTGGAGGAGATTTCTCTGATCCTGTTACATCTGCCACCCTCAGTATCGTTCAGGTACTTGATTTTAAGTTTTGTTTGTCGTTTTGAACTCCAATTTTTAAACGATGCTTGGTCATGTATGTTGTATGTGTTACACAAATTAAAATCCACCATAATGAGCACCTAGTATCTGACTAGGTATTCATCTAACAGTTGGTGAAATTTCAGGCTGGTCATATGATGTGTAAAAATGGTTAACTCGTTCAAGTTATTAAATATATTCTTAATGCTAACATAGATCATCACTCTCAGGTTTTCTGGGGTCTTGATAAGAAGCTTGCCCAGAGAAAACATTTTCCTTCTGTTAACTGGCTTATCTCCTATTCAAAGTACTCAACGGTACGCAGCGTATATAAATCTATTCATGATTTTGTCAGTTGATACTTTGTCTTTCACACTGAGGAACTATTTTACTTGTCCAGGCTCTGGAATCATTCTATGAGAAGTTTGATTCAGATTTTATCGACATTAGAACAAAAGCACGTGAGGTGCTGCAGAGAGAAGATGACCTTAATGAAATTGTCCAGGTGTGTTAGTTGTCATTGTTTAAAGCCTGTATGAAATGTGTCTGGTCTTTTTAATAAGTTCAATGATAGAATCAAATGATGAGATCCGTTTCATATGGGTAAACATCAAACAAGGCATCCATTTACTTTGGTAATCAATGACATTCACTGTAATCCTAAATGAGTGATCATACGCAGAACTCGTGAAACGAGCATGGGATGATATACTCTTGTTTAGAAAGAACAAATGATTGGTTGGACTTAGTTGAGACGCTTATCTTATTTTCCTGTTAAGAGTACTTTAGCATTTAGGGCCAAAGTCATGGCATTTGAGTCATAGAACTATTGGTTTGCAAAATGCAAGCTAAATCTGAGACGTAGGTGGTTTGAATTTTTGAGAGGTTATATGTCTCATTTCTGAAATATAAGAGTCGGTTTAAAGTTTGATGTTTGAAAATTTAAGCCTGTTTGTTACATAATACTAAATGTCTGAGAACTAATTATATATTACATTTAATTTATTTATACCAACAACTTTAAATTTAAATTAGTATTAAGATAATTTGTTATAAAGAGGGTGGACCTCTAGTTAGAGAGAGTGTATATGTGTGGGGGTGGGGCGGGGAGGGTGTTAGGGTTAATCACACAAACCCACACGATCACAATAAAAAGGAACACGAGAATATAACGACTCTGCTTCTTGTCTAACTCTATCAAGAAATTCTTTAACCAAACAAGCTCTAACTGGCTTCAAACATCTGCGATATACAAATTCTGTCGTTGATAGATCTACACTCTTCTGCAAATTGGACATCCAACTAACCGATGTCCTCCCATTGTGAAAATGTACCCTGAAATGCTTTTGAACGTATCTTTACATCCACCCAGATCTACATCCAAGTCTTTACCCTTGAAACATAGTGCCATCTTTGAAGTGCCCTTAAATATCTTAGTACCGATTTCACTGCTTCCCAATGGTCTCTTCCCGGATTTGACATAAAGCAGCTAACAACTTCAACGACATGAGCTATGTATGGTCTAGTGCTTACCATAGCATACATGAGACTACCCACAACAGATGCATAAGGAACTCTAGCCATTTCTGCTTTCTCTTCTTTCGTCTTGTGAGACTGGTCTTTGGTAAGCTTGAAGTGACTTCCCAAAGCCATGCTTCTAGACTTAGGCGGCGTTTGGTTCGCAAAATGTTTACTCAAGGAATGAAATCTGTCAAAAGAATAGAATTCTGGAAGGAATGGAATCTGTCTGAATCTAAATACTGTAGCGTGTTTGGTTGACAGGAAAGGAATGGAATTCAAATTCAATTCATTTGATATTTTCTGTTTGGTATATAAATCTGTCAAAAGAATTGGAGAATGTGACAAATGAGCAAAATACATTATTAATAACCTTTTAAAAAAATTTATTCATAAAAATATTTTAGAAGTAAAAAAAAAAAATTTCTTAATAAAATAGTTCTTTTTTTCTAAATAAAATAAATTTTTTCTTCGTAAATTCATAAAACATGTCTTAAAGTTATAACATTAAAAGCAAGGTTGTGATATGATATGGTAGGATGATATTAAGTAGAGTGGGTGTGTATAATGTAAGGGTAGGAAGAGATGTAAAATGTTTGATACGTGAGTAGATCGATGGCACGGCAGGGTAGGAAGTGGGTTGGGGTAGAGATAAGGTATGGTATGGTGGGTATATAATGGTGGAAAAGGATGTGGTAAGTTTGATGGATTAGTAGATTTTGAGATGGGGTGGGGTACATTAGGATAGGATAGGGTGGGTGTATATAAGGGTGAGAATAGATGTGGGAAGTCTGATGGGTGGGTAGATTAGTGTTAGGGTAAGGTGGTTGGGGTATGTGCGGTGTGGGGTGGGTGAGTTGGGGTGGGATAGGGTGGGTGTATATAAGGGTGAGAAAGATGTAAATTTGATGGATGAGTAGATTGGTGGTTAGGGTATGGGCGGGATGGGTGTGGTGGGGTGTGGTGTGGTGTGGTAGGATGAGTGTGATATAATGGTGAAAAGAGACGTGGTAAGTTTGAAAAGATGGGATGGGTAGGTGGAGTAGATAAGGTATTGGTAGGGTATGTCGGGTCGGGTTGTCTCGATATGGTAGATATGAGGGAATGTTTATGAATGGAAAATAAATTCCTTCAGTTTTACCATGGAATCTACATTCCTTGAAAAATGGAATTCTTTTAGAATATGGAATCACCATTTCATTCCTTTTAACTACCATACAACACATCATAATGGAAAATCCATTCTTTTTCCATTAGATTCCGCGAACCAAACGCCCCCATAGTCTTCTCATCATTCATATTGAACTTTTCTAACACTTTCCCGATATATTTCTTCTGAGATAGTATCAAAGCGCTATCTTGCTTATTTCTGGTGATGCTCATTTCGACCAAATCTTTTATTTCAAACTCTTTAGCCATTTGTTTCTTCAACCTTCTAATTTCCTCCATATCAAGCGCCTGCAATCAACATATCTACATAATAGCAGTAGAATGATATAGGAGCCTTTGAACTTCACATAACAACAGTGGTCCATATCACATCTTTTGTACCCGGTCCGTTCCATGAAATTAAGACCATACAAGCTCCTTTTCAATTTGTAGACCCAGTCCCTAGCACGGTGCCTCACGGTTTTGTTTTCATCCCAAACGCGTCTTATTGGGGGAGAGTTACCTCACCCTTATCAAGGTCTCTTGGTTTCTCTTGCCCACCAATGTGGGATGTCACAATCCTCCCCCTTGGGGACACAGCGTCCTCGTTGTGCACATTGGTCTGGTGCCCGACTTTCATACCATTTGTAATAACCCAAGCCCATCGGGGATATTGTCCGCTTTGGTCACCCCAACATGGTGCCTCACGGTTTTATTTTCATCCCAAAACGCGTCCTATTGAGGGAGAGTTACCTCACCCTTATAAAGGTCTTTTGGTTTCTCTCGCCCACCAATGTGGGATGTCACAAGTAACTTGAATCCCTATGGCTGAACAATATAGATGTCTTCGTCAAGATCAATATGAAGAAATGTCCTTTTGACATCTAGCTGCTCTAGATACAAACCCTCCACAATACTTGGAACCAATCTAATAGTCGTCATTTTAACCACCGAGGAGAATATCTCGTTGTAATTGGCTCCCTTCTTCTGCTGAAAATCTTTCACTACTAGACGAGGCTTGTATCGTTTACTTCCATCATGTTCATCCTTGATGTATTTCTGTACACCCATTTGTTCTTAAGCGCCTGTTTGTTTGGCTGAAGCTTAGTAAGGACCCAAGTGTTGTTCTTATGCAAAGAACTCATCTCATCATTCATGGCATGCTCCCACTGAAACGAATCTTCAAGATTAACCACTTCTGAATAACTTTATGGTTCACAATTTTCAGTCACCAACAAGTAATTAACTGAGGGATTATATCTAACCGAAGGTTTCGTGTTTCTGTGGTTGATCTGACCCAATTCTCTTCAGCTTGCTGAGTAGGTGTTGGGAAGGACTGTTTCTACTTCAGTAGTTATAGTACTGTTTCAGTTCATTTTTAGATTCATCACTGCTTCCACTATCTTGAGTATCTGCTGATGACCTCAGTGTGTATCTCGACTATTCATTCTGATTTTCAACGTCTTCCACTTTCCTGTCTTTGTATAACTCAGCCTCATTAAAGGTAGCATGTTTGCTTCGGATCATTTTTCGGCTATTAGCATCCAAGAGTGTGTATTCTATACTGTCTGCTCCATACCCAACGAATGTGTACTTCTTAGCTTTAGCGTCTAACTTATCTCAATCTTTTATCAAATCATATGCACTGCACCCGAAGACCTACCTTCAGATGCTCATACTTACGGTACAAATTTTCCTCGGTTAATAAGATACGCAGCAGTGTAAACTGCATTTGCCCAGAGCATTTTAGGAACACCGACATTCAATCTCATACTCCTGGCCTCTCATTTAATGTTCTATTCATTCTCTTTGCTACTCCATTCTGTTGTGGGGTATCTGAAACAGTCTTTATCTTCTGAATTCCGTGGTTAGAGCAGTAATCAGTAATTCCTTGCTGATATATTCACCTCTGTTGTCAGACTTCAAACTCTTTACCTTCAAGTTAGTTTCCATATCAGTAGCAGTTTTCCATTTTTTAAAAACATTAAAGACTCCAAATTTGTTTTTTAAGAAAGTAGACTCATACCTTGCGTGTTGAATCGTCAATGAAGGTAACATGGTAGCTTGAACCTCCCAGAGAAGAAACCAAACCAATGTCGGACCAAACACGTCCGTGTGAATAAGCTCTAACTTCTGAGCTTTTGGTGTCTGACTCGTCTTCACAAAAGATATCTTCTTCTTTTTACCAAGCACACACCTTGTTTTTAAGAAAGTAGACCCGTACCTTGCGTGTTGAATCGTCAATGAAGGTAACATAGTAGCTTGAACCTCCCAGAGAAGAAACCAAACCAGTGTCGAACCAAACACGTCCATGTGAATAAGCTCTAACTTCTGAGATGAGCTTTTGGTGTCTGACTTGTCTTCACAAAAGATACCTTCTTTTTACCAAGCACACATGGCTCACAAAATTCAGAATCAACCTTCTTTAAATCTGGAAGTTTCTCACTAGCAACTAACATCTTCGTTCCTTTCTCACTCATGTATCCGAGACATTGATGCCACAACTTTGATAGATGAGGACCGCTATCAAACAACATTCAAACCAGCCTCAGAAACTTCTGCCATGTAAAGAGTGCCTCTTTTCATACCTTTTCAACAACTATACTTCCCTTGACCACTTTCCGAATATGACATTTAGACCCAGGTCATCCAATTCTCCAACAGATGTTAGCATCTTCTGTAGACCCGGAATGACTTTGACGTCCTTTAATGTCCATGTGGTTCCCAGTGAAGTTTTCAAATCGATGTCACTCATCCCTGTGATGTCTAAAGAACGATTATCAGCTAAACGAACCTTTCCAAAGTCACCGGTCTGTAACTTCTTCATCACCTTCGTGTTGTAAGTGGCATGAAACGATGCACCAGAATCCATAGTCCGACTCTGTAGCATTCTCAACACAGCAAACAAGAGCATCATCAGAATCATCAGTAGCAACATCCACTTCTGACCTCATTACATTTCCAGCACGTAATACCCTTCCTCGACATAAATAGACTCCTCCTCCTGGACTTAGATCTTCCGTTTCCACGTACTCAGTAATGAACTTGAACTCAAAGATTCTCTGGTAAATTGCGAATTCCCTCAAACGTTAGTTTAGATTTCCCTAACTGCTGATCACAGTTTCAATGCCTAACCAACTATCTCGTGACGAGGATAACAAAAGCAAAGCTTGTACTTATTCATCAAATTTGATATCAATTAACAGGAGACAAGACATGATAGTATTGAACTCATTTATGTGTGAGACAACGGATCCACCTTTAGTCTGGTGTTTACAAGTTGTTTGATCAGAAAGACTTTGTTCAAGGCAGATGGCTTCTCATACATGTTGGACAAGGCTGCCATTAAGCCATATGCGGTCGTTTCTTTCAGAATGTTAAACACAACACTCTTGGCTAGGGTAAACGTGATAACAACTAGCTTTCCTATCTAGGGTTGCCCACTCATCGTCCATCATCTCTTCAGGTTTTCCTATTAACGCTAATTCCATATCAATATGACAAAAAGGATCTTCGACTTGCATTTTCCACCATGCAAAATCTTTCCCATCGAACTTCTCGATCTTATACTTCCCCTCTTCAGCCATTATACCGAATTAACTGAAAAACCAATTAGTGTTCAAACCAATTAGTGTTCAAACACAGCCGCGGGGGCGGCCGGAACTTAACGACTGTTCTATTGAACACTAACAACGGCAAACCACTAAACCATACAACGATTAGGGTTTTCTGCGCGAAACAAAAGTTTTCAAACGGCTAGGGTTTTTCGAAAAACAATAGTGGCAAACATGCCAAATTTTCTGCGATAAAACGAAACAAACAGCGAAAAGAATAGTAGCAATGGTTACTAGGGTTTCTGGTCAGAAGGGTTTTATGGTCGGCGTCAAGGTAGCGGTGGCCAAAAAAAAGAAAAGAAAAGAGGGGACAGCAAGACAGACCGGACCAGATGAGCACAGCAGCAGATCGCAGCAGTCACACCAGACACACAGAAACAGATCGCAGCAGTAGGCAAGTCGACAGAGACGGAAGCGCCGGTGACGGTCGACGGCGGCGGCGGCAGAGGTCGACGGTGGCAGCATCGCAGGCAAGTGGCGGCGGCTAGGGTTTCATCAGCAGTATCGGCTGCTAGGGTTTCAGTTGTCGCAAAACTGCTTTGGCAGATTAGGGTTTTAGGTTCTGACGGCTAGGGTTTGTGACCAAAGGAACCCGTCTCTAATACCGCTTGTTAGGGTTAATCACACAAACACACACAATCACAATAAAAAGGAACAAGAGAATATAACGTGGTTCAGTCGATGTTCTGATCTACGTCCACGCGGGCAACTAGGGATCTCTCTTTTATTTAAGTGATAAATGATAACAAGTACAAGGCTTATATTTATAGATTGCTATTAGGCCTAATCTATTTACTAATCACCAATGTGAGACAAAATATATTCTAGATAAAATAAGTGCCAAGTCCCATTGTGGGACGAAGCCTGCAACTCAACAGAGGGGTGGAAGGGCGATGGTGGGATTGAAAGTGGGGGGCTTCCTCTCTTACCAGAAAAATATTTTCTTAATTATTTTATGAGAAAAATAAAATTTATTGGCTAATATTTATTTTATAAAGGGAGAAATGGTCATTATTTTTTTTGAAAGGTAAGTTAACCCCAAGGAGTTGATCCAATGGGAGTCAAACTCAGGACCTTGTTTGAAGGATTCTAAGGCTCAATCATCAAGCAATCCTATGGGGTTAAGCTCTTCATTTTCAGACTTAAAAGGATTCAAGATGTTCAAAATGACAAATAAACAAAGCCATAGATGATGCGTAGCGGGTTAGGTAGTTTGATAATAGTGGGTGTTTAAGATCCTGACGTATGACGAATAACAACAAGGCTGAAAAAAAACAATAACAACCTAAATAATCAAGGATAAAGTAATGAAACACCACCAAGATTATTTAAGTTGGCGAAATCTGATGTTATTAGTGATAAAGCCGTAGCACCACACTAAAAACAATCAAAAGTCGACTCCTTCGTGTATAGAACAACACTCAACTTAGTTTCTCAAGCTATTGTAAATTCAGTAATCAAAAGATGATTTGCCATTACAACTTGGAAGCCTATATATAGGGCTGGAAATTTAAGAAACAATAAATTTAGGAGATCAAAAGACTAAAAGGAAATCAAAAGCTGACAGAAAATTGAAGAACCATTAAAGGAAGCTTTAATGGAACTAATTATGATGAAGACTCTTCAATTATTGTTGTATGAACTTTCTATGGGCTGCCAGAAAATTCCACTTGACCCACCAAATGTTTTGAACCCGATTAATGAACCTAAATCTGCCCAAGTTGAGCTGGATACATGAAATGGGCGGCTGGTCTTGCAAAGTGCATGGATGCTCATGCATCAACCTCTCCTGGTTGGGAAGAATTTGCCCTCAAATCTTCTAGTGGACCATCTTCAAGATAAGGAGAGAGATGTCCAATATTAAAAGTCGCTGGTAATTCCAACTTGTAAGCATTATCTCCGACCCTTTCCAACACCTTATATGGTCCATCTCCTCTTGCCATTAGCTTGTTTTTCCTCTTGGAAGGAAACCTTTCTTTTCTTAAGTGCATCCATACGAGATCTCCAATCTTACGATGCTTATTGGCCTTTTTCTTGGACAAGTCATTGACATGCTCAATTTTCACCTTGACTTGCTCATCAATTTTTTTCATTTCTTTAGCACGAGTTGCTGCCTCAAAATGGACTGTACTTCCTTTAGGCAAAGGTATAAGATCAATAGGGGTTAGAGGGTTCACTCCATAGTTCACTTCAAAGGGGGTGCGACCAGTAGCATAAGTGGGAGATCGGTTATAAGCAAACTCAGCAAAAGAAAGCTTAGTATCCCAATCTTTCAATGACTTGCTCACCATGGTTCTTAGTAAAGTTTTGAGTGTTCGATTGGTTACCTCCGTCTGCCCATCCGTTTGAGGATGATAGGCTGTGCTAAACAATAACTTTGTACCCAACAACTTCCACAATGATTTCCAGAAATAGCTTAAGAACTTGACATCTTTATCAGAAACTATGGTCTTAGGAACACCATGAAGACGCACAATTTCCTTGAGAAACAGATTAGCAACATGTATAGCATCATCTGTTTTGTGACATGGAACAAAGTGTGCCATTTTTGAGAAACGATCCACCGCAACCATGATAGCATCTTTCCCACGCCGAGTACGAGGCAACGCCACAATGAAATCCATAGAAATGTCTTTCCAAGTTTGAGAAGGAACAGGCAATGGGGTATACAAATCTTGGTGGAACTTGCTTTTAGCTTGATGACATGTTGCACATCTAGCAATAAGAGCAGTAACATCACCTTCCATGTGTGGCCAGTAGAAATGCTCCTGTAAAACACCAAGGGTTTTGTTGATGCCAAAATGTCCAGCCAATCCTCCTCCATGAGCTTCTCTAATTAGTAGCTCCCTTATGGTTCCTTTGGGAACACAGAGTTTGTTGTTCTTGAAAAGAAACCCCTCTTGGATGGAATAGGCACCACAAGCTCGTTCCTTGCATTTTTGAACAACTTTAGAGAAATCTGGATCATCTAAATACAAATCTTTAATGAAAGAAAAGCCTAGCACTCTTGCTCCAAGAACAGTAAGCATGGCATATCTCCTTGAGAGGGCATCTGCAACAACATTAGAACTCCTTGTTTTATACTTCGAAGCAAAAGTAAATGATTGGAGAAATTCCACCCATTTTGCATGCCTTGGATTCAGCTTGTTTTGCCCGTTAATATGCCTGAAAGCTTGATGATCCGAATGTAATACAAATTGTTTTTGGCCTTAAGTAATGACTCCAATGATCAAGAGCTAAGTCACATGGATCGGGGAACGCTCCGGTACGGGAACGGGGATCGGGAACGCGGTTCGCTAATTTCTAAAATCCGGTACGGAGGGGGGTAGTCTCATTTCGGATCGCTTCGGTACGATGTACCATATAACTTGGTACGATGTACCCAATCTATAATAGTATTAATTTTCTATATATTTTTTTATAAATCTACAAGTATCAAGTATCAACCAAAATACCAAATTACCAAACTTCAAAATATATTAATATTAATACTTTCAAATCTAAAATAAACATCAACTAAACATACTTAAATGAAACATAAATAATAAAAAAAAGCTCACTGCCTCAAACTTTCAAAATTGACCTTCTATTCTTCATCAAGATTCTGCCATTGCATGTCTTCCAATCTCGAAGTTGATCCCTCAATGTACGTACTTTGAGGAGTCATATCCCAATTCTTTTGGGGCCCTTCTTTGTAAGACTCTGAGAATCGTGATTGTAGACGAATATTTGAATGTATATAGACTAACTTGTCAGCCCTTTTGTTGTTTAACCGATTCCTTTTCACACTATGAATAAATGAATACGTACTCGAGTTTCTTTCTGCAGAGGAACTACTTATGGGCTGTGATAATACTTTTTTGGCTATCTCAGCCAATTCCGGAGTTTCAGAACCGTAAGTTGACCACCAGTCAATAGGATCCATAGTAACAGCATCTACTTAGCATCTACTTGAGCCCCTGGGAAAGAATACATACCCTTTTTCATGGTAAAAGCTGCAAACTGCTCTCTTAGCTGTCTTTCTTCTTCTTTATTCTCAGCTATTCTTTCAAATGATTTCATTACACCAATCATCACTTCTTTGTCCAAATTAGGAGCTATTCTAGAAATTCCACCGGGTGCTAATTGTTCTAAATAATTGGTATCATAGAACCGTGGAGTTAATGCAAATCCCAAACAGTGTAATGGGATAGTCATTTTCTCCCATCTTGCCAAAATGATCGACTCAACTTCAGGGTAGTACATGCCATACACATTATCTTTCATAACATCTTTGATTTCCCCAAGCATGTTATCCATTCTTTCGTAAATCTCACCCATCCTTGGACCCTCCCCATCACAAAATCTAATCAACATGTAAATCGGCTTAGTTAATGCAAGAATTTGGTCAACATCATCCCAAAATGTTCAGTTGCTTATGGTTTCAGCAACTTCTTGACCGATTTTTCGGTGTTTTCATCTCCCTGTTTCACCCATTCCCTCCATGCATTCAGAACAATTGTAGTAGCTAAAGCCTCCCTACAATCTTTTAGCCGTTTTAACAGTATATAATGAGACGCAAATCTGGTTTTTGCCACTTTCAACAACTCAAGACTTGAGTTACCTCTAAAAATTGCTAAAGCTTGGCTGTGATTTAAAAAGTATTTCACGATTTGTTTCCCTCTTTTATAGACAGCCATCAACCAACTAAATTCTTTTGCAAAATCTTTGAAAATCAGATTCAATGTGTGTACACAACAAGGTGACCAGAAAATGTGATTATATACCTTTTCAATCTCCTTTCCCGCTGCTTTGCAGTTGGCTGCATTGTCAGTTACAACTTGAAGAACGTTGCTTGGTCCTATGTTTTCAATAGCTCCAAGTAAAAACTTTGCTATTGCTACACCAGTTTTTTCCACTCCCGAGAAGTCATCAGCATGCATAAAAGTTGCACCACGGCTGTTGACAGCAAGCACATTGATCAGCGGGTTGTGTTTCACATTGGACCAACCATGTGATACAATTGAAACACCTTGTGTAAACCATGTGTCTTTGATTGGAGTCATATCTTTTTCAACATCACGTGCACATTCATCTAGCAATATGGTTCTTGCCTTTTCACTTGAAGGTGCCTTGTAACCAGGAGGAGCATTTTGAAGTGCAGCAACCATCTCTCCACATTGTGGATTGCGTAGAACATTAAAAGGAATCCCATTAGCACATAGACAACGCATGATCTTTAGATCAACTGCATTCATCTCCATCATACCAAACGATTGTTCAAGTGGACTTTTAGAGGAAGTATTCTGTTTTTTGGAAATCACAGAATTCTTCAACGACCTAGAAACTCCAGCCTTTTCAGCATTCTTTACCTTGTTCAACAACATGGTATACTTTTCCCGATCAGCAAGTAAAGCACTACACCTTCTTATTTCTGCTTTTTTCCCCGGCTGACTACCAAAAAAATGAGTATGTATTCTAGAGTATGAGCTTGTAAATTGTACCTTGCAGTGGTTACACACCCAAACTTTTGCTCCCCCTGCGTTTTTGCTATTTCCTGCACCAACGAATGTCACCTCTTCCAACAGTGGTTTTGAATCATCTTTTTGTGATGATTTCGGTTGTGTTTCAGAATGTGTTTGAGGAAATTGGGTTTCACTGACATGGTCTACATCATCATCAACATCGTAGACCTCTCTATCCTGTTGCTCGTGAGTTCTTTTTTTGCCAAACACCATTTTTGTTTAAAAGATAAAAAAAATAGAAGGGAAGGCAGAACTGCAAAAGTGCAGAAAAGAATCGAACAGATTGCAGAATATGGAGGAGGTGGAGCTGGGTCTGAATTCTGAAATTCTGAATTCTGAAATAATAAATAAATAGAATAATAGATACCAAAAATTAAGAATTTTAGCATCATTGTATTTGATTTTGGTTTCCCAAAATAATAAATAATACTGGGGAAGGCAGAATCGACTAGAATCAAAGAGTCAAATGGAAAGGAATCGCTGATTTGGTTTCCTTTTTCCTGTTCCAATCGATCGTTTCCTTTTTCCTGTTTCAATCCATCATTTCCTTTTTCCTGTTCCAATCGGCCAAAAGGCGATCCCAATCTCGAATTGAAGAACGATGGAACGAATTGACCCTCAACACGGATCGTTTTGACCTTCGATTTGGTTCGCGAAGGAAGAGAAGCTGGATCGCGTTCCATGAAGCGTTGGGAACGCGTTTGTACCGCGTTTCGGTACACGCGATCCAGATCGTAGATCGTGGGGTGCCAAGCGATTTCTGTGACTTAGATCAAGAGCACGTACGATTGCGTAAAACTCTTTGTCATATGTACTATAGTTCTTCCTTGATCCATTCAATTTCTCGCTGAAATAGGCTATGGGACGTTTGTTCTGTACCAGCATAGCGCCGATGCCAACTCCACTTGCATCACATTCAACCTCAAATAATTGGTTGAAGTCTGGAAGAGCCAAGATAGGAGATGTACACAAACACTCCTTGATCTTCTCGAATGCGTTCTGGGCAGAATGAGTCCACTCGAATGAGCCTTGTTTGATACATTCAGTAAGAGGTGCAACGATAGTGCTGAAATTCTTGACAAACCTCCTGTAAAATGAAGCAAGGCCATGAAAACTCCTTACCTCTGTTACATTAGTAGGAACCGGCCAAGATTTGATTGATGTCACCTTTGATTCATCCACAGAAATCTCATCTTTAGATACAACATAACCAAGGAAGATCACTTTTGGAGATAAGAATTCACACTTCTCCAACTTCCCATAGAGTTTTTGGCTTCTTAACACTTGAAATACTTTCCTTAAGTGTTGAGTGTGTTCTTCTTCACCTTTGTTGTACACAAGTATATCATCAAAATACACAACAACAAAATCACCAATAAAAGGTCTAAAAACCTCATTCATCAACCTCATAAAAGTACTAGGAGCATTGGAAAGTCCAAATGGCATTACCAACCATTCATACAAACCACTTTTTGTCTTGAATGTCGTTTTCCATTCATCTCCATCACGCATTCTGATTTGGTGGTAACCACTCCTAAGGTCAATTTTTGAGAACACATTAGCACCATGGAGTTCATCAAGCATATCATCCAACCTTGGAATTGGATAACGATACTTGACTGTTATGTTGTTGATGGCTCTACTATCAACACACATTCTCATAGTTCCATCTTTTTTTGGAACCAACAAAGCTGGAACTGAACAAGGACTCATGCTTTCACGTACATAGCCACGGTCAATGAGTTCTTTAACTTGCCGTTGCAGTTCTCGAGTCTTTTCTGGATCACATCGGTAAGCTGGCTTGTTAGGAAGCGGTGCTCCTGGAATTAGATCGATGTGGTGTTCAATACCTCTAAGTGGAGGTAATCCAGAAGGTAAATCAGAAGGAAATACGTCCTTGAACTCCTCTAGAAGTGGATGGACAGCAACATGCAAGGGAGTTTCTTCATCAATGAACTTGTTTTCAACTAGTAGCAAAATGTAAACAAGTTTTCCTTTGCAAATAGCTTTTTCCATCCGTGCTTCATTCATGAATAAACTTTTCTCAACTTCATTAACCAGCCCAGATTCTTTGGCGGTAGTGGGTCGAGAATTACCTTCTTCTTGTTCATGACAAAAGCATAGGTGTTTTTTCGACCGTCGTGCAAAACCTGTCTATCAAATTGCCAAGCTCTTCCAAGTAACATATGACATGCATCCATAGGTATAACATCACAAAGAACTTGATCTTGATAAACCTTACCAATAGAAAACGAAAGTAGGGCCTGCTTGGTTACCTTCATCACAGATTCCTGATTTAGCCATCGAAGCTTGTATGGATTCGGGTGAGATGAAGTAGGAATGCTGAGCTTATTGATAAGAGTTGTAGATGCAAGATTTGTACAACTTCCACTATCAATGATAAGGTTGCATACCTTCCCTTTGATTGTGCACCTTGAATGAAAGATGTGTTCCTTTTGCTCATCATTAGGATCCATCTCTTTTGCATGGAGCGCTCTTCGTATAACCAAAAGTTCCCCTTCATGAGGTTGAACTCTCTCTTCTGAGTAATATTCTTCATCATAGACTGGCATCTCATCCTGTCCATCTTCTACAACATTAACCTCTTCAACTTCCTTTAAAGTCATGACTCGACGGTTTGGACATTCAGCTTAAAAATGTCCTAAGCCTTGACATTTGAAGCATTTCTTCTTTGGTGCATCCGAAGCAGGACCTTTACCTTTGTCTTGCTTTGAGCTTTCGCCTTTTGAAGGGTTGCTTTTGTAGAAAGGATTCTCAAATGTGCTGCCAGTCACCTTTTCTGCCTTCTTATTCCTAGCACGCTTCTCAATCTTAGAGGCTAATTTGCAAACCTCATCAAAGGACCAGTAAAGTTGCAATTCAAGCTTCTCAGCAATATCATGATTCAGCCCTCCAACATAACGAGCCATAGCCTGTTCTGGTTTCTCTTGAACTCCACTACGTAACACAAGTTGTTCAAATTCACGAGTATAATCATCAATATTAAGATTACCTTGCTTGAAATTGGTCATCGTAATGTAAAGATCTTGCTTGTAAGAATCTGGAAGAAACCTCTCCTTAAGTAGCTTCTTGAGTTTTCTCCAAGACCGGATCTTAAACTTGTCACTTCGTTCTCGTTTAGCTTTCACATTCTCCCACCATAATGAGGCATACTTCTTGAGTTTCAAAAGAGCAACCTTGTAGCTTTTTTCATCAAAATATCCTTTTACATCGAAAAGATTCTCGATAACATTCAACCATTCAATAAAATCATTCGGGTTTGTTCCTCCATGAAACTCTGGAGCATCTACCTTGACATCTTTAAGATCATCTCTGAACCTTCTCTTATGCAATGGAGAGTGACGAGAACCATCAGAATTTAAATCACTCAATTCGGTTGAATCACCATCACCAACATAATGAGAACCATCTCGATTCTTGCGATTAAGCCTTCTTGGTTTTTCATCCAGCAGCCTTGCAAGTTGTTGAGTAATGACTTCCGATTGTTTTTGGAGTTCTTCAATCTGCCTATCACGCCTTAAATTTTGTGCTTGTTCCGCTGTCATACCATGAGGAAACGCCATAACAACTTCTAGATAAAAGAGACCAACTGAAAAGAACACAACCCCGTGAACAACCTGGGTTTGCTCTTATACCAATTTGATGCGTAGCGGGTTGGGTAGTTTGATAATAGTGGGTGTTTAAGATCCTGACGAATGACGACTAACGACAAGGCTGAAAAAAAACAATAACAACCTAAATAATCAAGGTTAAAGTAATGAAACACCACCAAGATTATTTAAGTTGGCGAAATCTGATGTTATTAGTGATAAAGCCGTAGCACCACACTAAAAACAATCAAAAGTCGACTCCTTCGTGTATAGAACAACACTCAACTTAGTTTCTCAAGCTATTGTAAATTCAGTAATCAAAAGATGATTTGCCATTACAACTTGGAAGCCTATATATAGGGCTGGAAATTTAAGAAACAATAAATTTAGGAGATCAAAAGACTAAAAGGAAATCAAAAGCTGACAGAAAATTGAAGAACCATTAAAGGAAGCTTTTATGGAACTAATTATGATGAAGACTCTTCAATTATAGCTGGATGAACTTTCTATGGGCTGCCAGAAAATTCCACTTGACCCACCAAATGTTTTGAACCTGAATAATGAACCTAAATCTGGCCCAAGTTGAGCTGGACACATGCAAATGGGCTGGTCTTGCAAAGTGCATGGATGCTCCTGCATCAATAGACTTCTCTCCGAATCATTATATGGCCGAGGAACCTTGATGCACCTTGGATGAGTTCTTTGTGATATTTATAGCAGTTGTTTTTTAGTTGTTTCCTTGCATTAGATCTCTTTGTATCCTTTCTCTTATATCTTCTAACTTTATGCATACTTCTCTCCTAATCATTATATAGCCGAGGAGCCTTGATGCACCTTGGATGAGTGCTTTGTGATATTTTAAGCAGTTGTTTTTTAGTTGTTTCCCTTGCATTAGATCTCTTTGTATCCTTTCTCTTTTATCTTCTAACTTTATGCATCTATCTCTTCTTCCACCCCCCAACAAATTTTAATTTTTTGAAAGTTTGGAGTATGTGGTGTAGCTGAATTGTTCATATGGTCAATTTGTTGTCTTTGGTATGATGCACAATGCATAAGAGATGATTTATATTTGGGTAGTAGTAACTAAAGGCTGTGATGGTTGTTCCAGCTGGTTGGTAAAGATGCCTTGGCTGAAACGGATAAGATTACCTTAGAGACTGCAAAACTTTTGAGGGAAGACTATCTTGCCCAGAATGCATTTACACCGTAAGTACCTCTAATACATCCGTTACTAATTCGTTGAACTGTTCCATTATATGAGATTTGCAGGGAAAATAGCTTGCACAATGAATAGTTGGAGTGGATGCCCCAACACAAAATCCTTGTTAGTCCACTTAACAGGCTATATTGTTGCGTTTGATGTGTTGGATTTCTAAAGTATAGAACCCTCACCTATGCTTTTGGTGGGTGTTTGGGTGGTGGTTTGAAGAAAAGGGGGGAAAAAAAAGGGGGGGGGGGGGGGGGGGGTGTGTGTGGGGAGGGGGTGTTTGTGAAATCTGATACAATAATGTGTGTTTAAGAAGTGACTAAATGTGTGATGTGTGTGGAAAAGGGCTTCCACACATGAGTTGCCATTAGTTGCATATACGGCTTACGGCCATATGGGTCCTAGAGTCTTTCATAATCTCAACTCATCATACGAGATACGTGAAACTGTTCTCCTGTCAGCAAATTCATACACCCACATCTCCGGAGAAACTCTATCTCACAATTCGAATATCAGACTGATACAATTTGTACCAAAATTCCGCTTGGTTATTCTCAATATATTAACCCTGTTGCTTTTCAGTAACTCTACATGACACGATGAAACTCTTTTGGTGATGACAGATACGATAAATTCTGCCCGTTCTACAAGTCTGTGTGGATGATGCGCAACATTATTCATTTCTATAATCTGGCCAATCAGGTGGGCTATCTTCTGTGTTTGTAATGTTATTTTTGAGTTGACTGTTCTCTTTGGTTACTATTACTTAATTCTTATTGCCATCTTTATGTTCAGAAAATAATTTTAACTGTACTGAAAATAGAGGGAATATATACAACTGTACTGTATATATAAATTTGTGAAATGGATTATGATTTACAGGCTGTTGAGAGAGGAGCCGGTATGGATGGCCAGAAGATCACTTATACACTGATCAAGCATCGGTTGGGTGATCTGTTTTACCGTTTAGTGTAAGTCTTGATCAAATGATGTTTATGTTGCGATTAGCTAATGCTTTTTTCCGTTTTGGTGGATGACCTGTTAATTCATGTTTATTGTTTGACATGACCAAACAGGTCTCAGAAGTTTGAGGATCCGGCTGAAGGAGAGGATGTACTAATTGGGAAATTTAAGAAGTTAAATGAGGATCTGACTGCCGGTTTCCGCAACCTTGAAGATGAGACCCGGTAAATTGTTCTCTAGGGCGTAATTTAAGGCATCTGGAGTGGAAAGCCGATTGGCTTTTTCATGTCTTTGGAGGGGATAGAAACGAAGAAATGACATGAGGCTCACATAGGCCAGGGTTGTCATGGCAGTTGTTGAAATAAGCATAGAGCATGTGGAGGCATATGAAAGTATGAAGACATTATGAGTTTTGATTGCATTAGTGCTGCTACTATTTATTTATGTGTGATGGAATAAGAATTGGGGCTTTTTTTTTATCGGATCTCCATATTTTTGTTTTTGACCCTGTTGTATCAATTTGTATAACTTACGGCTCCGTTTCATGCGTATGAAAGTATGAAGACATTATGAGTTTTGATTGCATTAGTGCTGCTATTATTTATTTGTGTGATGGAATAAGAAACGGGGCTTTTTTATCGGATCTCCATGTTTTTGTGTTACGGCTCCATTTCATGCATTGATGGTTTCTCAGTTTTTTTTTTTTTATTGTTGAAGGGTAATTAGGATTTCTCTTACTAAAAAGTATTCGTTTAGCGCTTCAAATTTGTGTCGTTTTTATTTTTTATTGGTTTAGTTCTCAAATCTTTTTTGAACTTGATTTAATGTGTACATTTATTTAATCTACAATGGGTTGGACGTGTGATATTTTGATAATGTGAATTTTAGAGAGTAACTAAGATTTTCGTTCTATGCTTTGGTCCAAGAAGTGTCTTCATCTTTAATAAATATAAAAGTCCATTAATATTATCATCAATAAATTCATTTACAAAAGTCCATTCCAATTATCATCTTTTCGAATTTAACTTCCAAATTCATAAAACATGATGATTTAAGTAGTGCACATAAAGTGTTCGATGAAATATTTTAAAGAAACTTACTGTTGTGAATGATTGTATAACATTAGTGAATGGTCAATGTGTTGTAAGGGTCCATGACTTTAACTTATCTTAGTTGAGGGACTTATTCAGTAAGTATCTATTTGTATGTTAAAGTTTACTTAGTTGCTATTTGTTTTTGAAGAGGTTAAGGTGTCGTTTGTTTTTTAAGAGGTTAAACGTCTGAAGTCTGAAAACCACGTCTGAAATTAAGGTGTTGTTTGTTTTTTAAGAGGTTAAAAGTCTGAAGTCTGAAAATCACGTCTGAAATTAAGAGGAGGCCTTAATCTGAAATTAAGAGGATCTTAATTTTAGTTAAGACAACTCTCATCCTCTTAAAATTCAGAGGGAAATTCAGAGGTTGCAACCTCTTAAGTCTGAAACTAAACAAACAATATTAATTTACTAAAGATCTGAAGTTTGGACTTCAGACCCTTTTAAGAGGGTCTTAACAAAAAAACAGGCCTAAGAGGAAGCCTTAAGATCTGAAATTAAGAGGCTCTTAATTTTAGTTCAGATAACTTTTTTTCTCTTAATTTTAAGAGATAAATTCAGATGTTGAAATTTCTTAAATTTGAAACTAAACAAACAATCTTAATTGATCACAGATCTGGATTTTAGACTTCAGAGCCTTTTAAGAGGCTCTTAATGAAAAACAAATAAGGCCTTAATTAAAGGGTCCATGGCTTTAACTTATTTTAGTTAAGCTAATTATCACATATTTAGAAAATAAATGTTTAGTCCCTCACATAGTTGGGTTAATATAATGTAGGACCCAGATTTCTCAAAGGTCTTAAGACTAAGCGCAAATGACAATGCAATATCAATCAGGAAACTAAGATAATAATTAACAGTGCGAATTTCAAGTTAATTACAAACAGAGACAAATTTTAATTAATAAGGTACAGACTTTTAGACTATTACATCAAGCACATAATATAAACTAGCCCAGCATCCCAGAACTTTGTCATTAGACAAATACCAAGGTGTTGAAACAGGTTTTAAGCCACTTCAAGCTCTTTCACAGTCCTAACATGTGAACTAGATCCAGCTAATCATTTGCCTTTACCTGAAAAATAATGCAACAACGGGGTAAGCTTAATTGCTTAGTGAGAATGTCAATTTCACATTTAACATGGAATTATGAACGCGGGCTCAAAAGCTCATGCACAGCTCAGCTCTATTGCTCATGCACTACACTAGGCTCATGCACAGCTCAAATCTAGAAGGGACATTGGCCAATATAAATGCTTTGATGCGCGTCTTTGCTCAGCTCCCAGTTATAAAACTGTTGTTGCTCTTGAGACTTTTAGACAAATTCATAAAGAATGCTCTGGATAATGATAACACCATACACACGCATCAATAGTGGGAATCAGCCACGTACTGGGCTAGCTACCAGTAATTGTTGTATAAGTATTATTAGAATGCTCAGCTCTAGCTACCCTCTGTGCTTTCATTATGTAAATCAGCACATCATAAGCCTAACAATAACCCAACACTGAGCAATAATGTTGGTGTAAAGCTTAACAATCAAATGACTTGTCAAAGAATAGAAGCTAGAAGAAGAAATGTTCGGCTCAACAAATCATAGTAAACATGCTATGACAATATATCAATATGCTCAATAAGATCTGAATGCCAATAAAATCAGGATAATGCAACAAAAGTCTCAATTCACATAATTTGAAGTTAAAGTAAAATCTACAACTCACAGTTACTACTGGTTAATGTGCATTCTGGTTCTGTTGCTCACAATCTGTAGTGGGTTAGAACCACTATCTGACTTATATCAGATTTACAGATAACTTGCTACTTTGCTACAGCCTTCACTGGTCATGTCACGCTTTATACAGTATTATGTTGACATTTTGAAAGAGTATGCTGACAAAGCATGGCATGCTTAAGATAAGCATGACGTGCTTATAAATAAACATGGTGTGTTAAGAAAAGCATGTCAGACTTCCCGATACTTACAAAAATGATATTCAAATGAGCATGACGTGCTCATAAATAAGCATGACCTGCACTAAAATGTTTCGGGTTTTACATCCAAAATCTCAAAACTCAATACCATTTAATGCCAACACTTGGGATTACTACATAACATTATGGATACTTATGAGCTCATTTTGAGCTTTCTTAACACATTAAAAACTACCATTTGATCTAAGGCTCGGTTTGAGCCCCAATTGGGTTTTTAAACTTAAACCCACACAAACTACTATAAACTCAGACAACAATATATTACAACATCTTTTGATAGAATTATTGTGCATGACAAAACCTACCTTTATAAAAGGATCATGCTTGTTGTAAATAACGGATTGTCAGGGACTCAGGGGGTTCAAAAATGACAATCATAAAAAATTAAAAACTGTAGGAGTGATAAACTAATAATCGTTTATTTAAGTCACTAGTTTATGACCCACGTATCACGTGGATATTTATAATAAAAAAAATTATATGTAACATAATGTTTATATATTTTATTACATGAAATAAAATGCTATGAAATATGTCTTTTATATAAATAAAAATTATTTTTTATATTTTAAAATGTTATGAAATATGTCTTTTGTTTGAAGTTTTAAAATTTTCTATATCAGATTTAAATTTAGAAATATATGATTTTCATATTATTTGTTTTTAGAATATAATTGGTCGCGTGTAAATTGTTGATGATGACATATGACATCATGAAAAATAAGTAAAGTTATTCATTTGTTTTTATTTATAAATAGGATGAAAACATGTAACATTTAATTTAAATTTTAAAAATAAAAAAATTGGTTTATAAATCAATTATATAATTCTTGATAAAACATTTTAGGTAAATTAGAGGTTAAATTAGAATTTAGAAAATATTTAAAATCAATTAATTATATTTGTAATCTTTTAATTTCTTTATAAATCAATTATATAAGATAACTAGTTTAAAACCCACGTATTACGTGGATATTTTTGATTAAATTTATTTATATAAAATGTACATGAGTAAAAATAAAAACATACAAAAATAATAATTGTGTTTATTTTTTATTATTTACAGATTAAAAAATAGAGTATATTTATCTTTTTTAAAAATGTTAAATTATATTTATCTTTTATTTTTTATAAGTTGTAATTATCTTTTTGGTGAACGTAGAGGTGACACGTGACATTTGATGTTTTCCTTTATTATACATAATAATAATATTTTCCACAACTAATTCAAAATTTTACATTTGGATCTAATTATGATTATTATGGATAATAATGATAGATATTTATTTTAGGTAAACATTAATTTTAAATGTTACAAAATCTAATTTATTACTAATTAATTAATGAAAAAAATAATGTCAAAATTTAATGCAATTAAGTTAAGGTGTTAAATTTGAAAGAAAAATGTGGAAAAATAAAATTTTCTTGTATTGTACAAGTGACATATGACATGAATTGTTTCGTTTTATTATAATATATAGGTTAATCAACCCATGTATTACATGGGTTGATTTAGAAAATACATATTTTTTTATATTTTAATAAATTATTATAAAATTTATATATAATTAAATTAAAAAATTGAAAGCTAGTTAAGTTAAAGATATAAAAATACTTAGTTGTTTGATATTAAAAAAATATTATTATATTGTATTATTAAAAACAGATAATATGTGTTTGCAAAAAATGTTTCTTTTAATTTTTATTAACTTTAAATATGAAATATCAATGTAAGAAACAAAAAACTTCAATTATGTGAATGTGTATTTATTTTGAAAATGATAAAATATGATAAAGGAATATCTGAAAATCAACAATCAAAATTTATCATATTCACAATTGAAGTTTTACCAATTAAATTTTAAATCTTGTTAGCAAAATATTTAACAAAAATTTTTAACTTTATTTACTATACTTCTACATTTGAATCCAAATTTTTACATTTGAATTTAACTATGATCATTAAGGATAATAATGACACATATTTATTTTAGGTAAATATTAATTCATTAATGAAAAAATTAAAATCAAAATTTAATGTAATTAAGGTAATGTAGTAAATTTGGAAAATGAATTAAAAAATGACATATGTATAATTATTGATTTTAATTAAGGGTATAAGAGACATTTCATAAATAATTATGAGTTGTCATTAATCTGGACCATTGATTTCTTTCCATCCAATGGTCCAGAAACTACAAGTGATTTTCTTATTATATATAGTATAGATATAGATTGAAAGAGTTATATTAGGCAACATGAGCAGGAAAACAGAAATTAGAATAACTGAGAGACTGACACAAGACACGATTTATTTTGCTTTATTAATATATATATAGAATATAGATTGATAAACATTTTAGGTAATTTAGAGTTTAAATTAGAAATTATTTAAATCATTAATTATACGAGTAATCTTTTACCTTATTTAAAATCAATTAGTTTCTTTAAAATCAATTATGTAAATTAATTGAAAGAGTTATATTAGACAAAATGAGCGGGAAAATAAAAATTAGGAAAGCTGAGAAAGTGCACGCGACACGAATACGAATTGCGGCGGCGTTTTAATGGACACAGATCTGGTGCGTAGACTATGATTAAACTACCCCCGAGGCCCCAGCGACATATATCAGATATTCATCTATCACCCATTCATCACGTTCTTTGCTGCTTCGCATCTATCTAACCCTAGCGTACCTGATCGGATCTAGTCTCCTACCCCTCATAATACTTGCCACAATCTTTGGTTTCAGAGATGCCATCTGCTTATGGAGCTCGATTGACCACCTTCGAAGATTCCGAGAAGGAGAGCGAGTGTGGTTACGTGCGCAAGGTGAGTCTTCCTCAATCTGTGATCCAAAGATGCCACCTGCTAATTAGCCTTTTCCACTTCGATCGAAGTAACAGGCTTTATTCCTTACAATTTTTATATGATCAGTTACTTGATACCATCGATATTGATATATATACTACTGTCTGTTCATCCATAATTGATTAGATTGTATTTGATTTTTCATTAACTTATATTCACTCCGCTCCTATGTTCTTCATAATTACACGTTAAAGCACTATCTGAATATTGATTTTCTATGTCTAAACCCAACCCCTTCAATCATTTGGTGGTCTACTCTATGCATCAGGATCTCTGGTGCCTTACTTCACATGGTGCATTACTCTCTCTCCTTTTTTATGATCATTTTTTTCTTGAGTGATTTGCTTTAGTAACTGTATTTCTATAGGGCGACAAGTGCTCCAATTATACCAAAAAACTGACTTGCATTTTTGGCCTATTAAAAGCCATGCTTCTGTAGCCCATGAGTGTGTTTGGTATGCATATTTATGAGCTTGTGAACTTTTAGTTTTTCTTTTAATTATTGGAAAAAGTTGTAATTGAAAGACCTATTGATTGGATGACAAAAGAGTTAATTTAGAAAAAAAGAGCTGATCAATGAAACTTTTAAAAGATGATCCGGTCGCTGGAAAAGCAATTATACCATTTTACCCCTATTCTATTTCAAAATAAGCCCCAGCCACTCACATAATATAGATATATTTGCAACAACATTAGTTACTTCTGTCATACACTTCTATTTCAACATTTACAAGTTTACAACTAGAACCAACAGCTTACAACTACTACGTGAAGCTGCAGCTCGATGCTACAACTTAAATTTGGCAAACATACCCCATTTCTTAATATAACTGCAAGCCTGAAGATGATCCACACATCACAGGCTTATACGAAGTACCATATCCTATAACAAAGTAATTTTGCATATGACTCCCCATTTATGTAAATCATTAGAATTCAAAATTTTAAGGTTGACCACCATACATTTGAGGAGCATTCTGGTGAGCCTTAAGATGTTCCAATTTCGTTTCGCTCACAAGCTTACGTTTTCTTTCTCCTGCATTTAAAAAATTAATGGATTTGAAAATCTTACGTTTTTTTGGTACCCTGTTTTCAACATTTGTCAATTACCAAGTATTTAACTAAATTTTGTTACTCTCGGTGGCCACTCAAGGTGTTATTATTAATTTTTTTTAGATTCGGATCTACATCAAGAAATCCAATATAGCTGGTTCTAGATATATGATATAAATTTAATGGGGGAGAAGAGGACAAAACAAAGTAGCGTATTGGGATATGGTAGGGTGCAAGGAACAATAAAACAAGTTCATAGTTGTTCCACCCTTAGTGATGTCCTTAGAATAAAACTCTCGTTGTGATGTCCTTATTGATGATACTCTCATTATTGCTGTTGATGTTACTTATCAAGTTTCCTGCGTTTTCCTTGTCTTATTTGATTTTTAGAGAGCTTGCATTTGGCTTGGTTATCTGCTAATGCTTCTTACTTCAAAAGCAATGCTATTCTCATGCACAAAATGTGTCCATGTGCTTTGAGGAGTATGTAAGCTTATGTTGTTTACAATATGACAGGTATCAGGACCAGTTGTCATTGCAGATGGAATGGCAGGAGCTGCTATGTACGAACTTGTTCGTGTTGGACATGACAACCTTATTGGGGAGATTATCCGTTTGGAAGGAGATTCTGCTACAATCCAAGGTATTTCTTTTGATGGATCCTCCAGACTTGTCTTACATTTTAACGTGTTCTGTAGTTGTGTAGTATGCACACCCTTGCAAACTATTGATGAATCTCGATCTTTGTGTGTGTGTGTGGCATTCACTCCTCCCCTCTATCTCTCTCTCTCACACATGTATGCATTGATTTTTATGTGTGAGAGTTTTACTTTGTCCAACCACTGAAGGAACTTAAGTTTCTACACATTGAAAATAAGCTTGTCCATTGTATTCCAGTTTATGAAGAGACAGCTGGATTGATGGTCAATGATCCCGTTTTGCGGACACACAAGGTATTTGTTGCATATTGTAACTTGCTTTGAGATGGTGATAATCCAAAAGTCAATTGCACTAATCTCTTCATCCGCATACAGCCTCTGTCAGTTGAGTTGGGTCCTGGAATATTGGGGAATATATTTGATGGCATTCAGGTCTGATACGAAAGCTCTTAGACAATAATGCTTTAATCTTTTTAATGGTTCCTGACTTATAGTTCATGTGCACCTTTTATCTCAAACTCATGTAATTCAGAGGCCTCTAAAGACCATCGCAAAAAGATCAGGCGATGTCTACATTCCTCGTGGTGTATCTGTCCCAGCACTTGACAAGGACGTACTTTGGGAATTTCAGCCTAAAAAAATAGGTAAGTTACATTGATAAAGTTTCCTACAGTTCTATACTGAATTAGGTTGATACGCTGAGTGGAATTGTAGCCCATTGTTACCACATTTTCCCGGCATGCATAGATGCTAGATGCTCAAGGCCCCATTTCACAACAAACAAATAAAAACATGAATCACAGTATGTTCTGGAGGTCTGGAACTGGTTCTATGCAGATATTTATTAGTTATAATGTGATGTTTTGGTGCCAGGTGAGGGAGACCTCGTAACAGGTGGAGATCTATATGCTGTAAGTCATAATAGATTAATATCCTTGCTATAATTGTAGAATTGCAACAAGTAATTTTTGTTTTCTTTGTATCTAAAACTTATTTAGTTTTCTCCTCATTTCTATGCAGACTGTATTTGAGAACAGTTTGGTGGAACATCATATTGCTTTACCTCCTGACGCAATGGGAAAGATAACCTACGTTGCACCACCTGGTCAATATTCATTGAAGGTCTTTCTGATCATCTGTTGACCTTTTGCATGTCTTTGAACATTATCATTCTGTTCACTCCTCATAACAAGTAATTTGGTGTCCAGCAAGGACTTTTCTCTTTGTGCCCTTGGCTTCCTTAATATACATCATAACAAGTATTTTCCATACAATATAAATAGTTTCGTCGTCTTGGGACTTGTTTTGACTAACGCATAACCTGTTTCTGTTGGGATCCTAACTGTTAGCTTCTCCTGTGGATGTTCAGGACACTGTTTTGGAGCTTGAGTTCCAAGGTGTCAAAAAGCAGTTCACCATGCTCCAGGTTTTCTAGTTCTCTTTCAAACGTGATAATGAACATTCTTATATATTCTATCAGTTGAATGGTGCGTTCTTACTTCCATCAAAAATTAATTTGCAGACTTGGCCTGTACGCACTCCTAGGCCCGTTGCATCAAAGCTTGCTGCTGATACCCCTCTTCTTACTGGGCAGGTATGTTCCCAAAGCTTTTATGTTTGTATTGACTTCATATTTTTTAGGATGGTCACTGCATGTATTTCTAATTGCATGTTCTTCCAGCGTGTTCTTGATGCCCTTTTCCCCTCGGTGCTTGGTGGTACATGTGCCATTCCTGGTGCCTTTGGCTGTGGTAAAACTGTTATTAGCCAAGCTCTATCCAAGGTATTTGTCTTCCAATATATACGGAATCGTTACTCATTTCAAATTACATATGCTGAAACCATTGCCATTTTTACCATTAATTGTTGTGCAGTACTCAAATTCTGACACCGTCGTTTATGTTGGCTGTGGAGAAAGAGGAAATGAAATGGCAGAAGTATGCTTTCCATTAGTATTACTTTTATTATCACCATTTTCATGTATTGTTTGTCATGATGAACATGTTTATGGCTGTATTCTAAATGTGCAGGTTCTCATGGACTTCCCTCAATTGACAATGACATTGCCTGATGGTCGTGAAGAGTCTGTCATGAAACGTACTACACTTGTGGCTAACACTTCTAACATGCCTGTTGCTGCTCGTGAGGCTTCAATTTATACAGGTAAGAGGAATTCAGAGCATTGCAAGTATAATCAGAGGGTCATAAGTTTCTTCTTCATCTTAATCTAATTTCTGCCTCAACACACACTCATCTGATCTCCTGCTATGGCAATCACATATGATCCTGTAAGTTACAGAATTCTAGTGTAGTTCAAGATGGTTCTAGAATTCCCAGGTTTATTGTGTGTGTCACGGTGTGTAGTAAATTGAGCATGTGCATCGCTCTAACGTAATGTTACTTTCAGGAATTACCATTGCCGAATACTTCAGAGATATGGGGTACAATGTAAGTATGATGGCAGATTCTACCTCCCGTTGGGCAGAAGCATTGCGTGAAATTTCTGGTCGACTGGTAAGGTTCCAGAAATATATGATTTAAGCTACTGTGCATGAGT
>JAANYP010007259.1:0-18427 GCA_020465985.1 Centrapalus pauciflorus
TCGGTTTGGTCCATTAACGCCATTTTTTTTGGCCATTTTACTCATTACAATATTTTTTCTTATTGAAACCGTGAAATTTGTTACCGGTTGGTCTGTTGCCATTTCAGTTTGAGGTTTATATTGGAAAAAATTCATGTTCTGAGCATTTTATCTGTTTGGTCTCTCAACATTTTTTTTTTCATATTAAACCCCTTATAGAATCCACGAATTTAAACAATTAATTATGAGTTTATATCAGGTTTACTAAATCATTTTAGCATTTTCACTTTATGATGGAAAAAAACTCTTTAAGGACAAACTGATAAAATGGTAAAAATATGATGGTTTTCTCCAACATAAACCCAAACTTAAAATGTAATGTTTATTAACTTCACCAGCCGATTACCGGTATCGAATTTCATGGCTTTTATAAGAATAAAATCACGTAGGACTAAAATGTTAATAATAACGCTGAGTGACCAAATTGATAAAACTTAGAAAACGTAATAGCTTTTTTCAATATAAACCCTTTCCTGAACACCTATGAAATTTGTGTATCGTTAATATAAATTGGCTCATGTTAACCCTGGCCTATATGTGTGTGATCGAGCCTAATGAACCAATTCTAATGCATGCAATTGTTTTGCAGAGTTAAAAAACCAAGTGTAACATCATTTGTTTTGGACTGCGAACTGGTTGCATATGACCGCAAGAAGCAAAAAATTCTCCCATTCCAGGTGAGCTGTTTTTTATTTATTTATTTTTTATCATGTTATGCACTTATTCTTCTGAATGGACCCTTCACAGTTGCTATGTTTCATTCACTTGGGGCATTGTGTTTGCTATTGGCTGTTTATAGATCCTAAGCACACGGGCTCGCAAAAATGTTGTGATGAGTGAGATCAAGGTCGATGTATGCATCTATGCATTTGATTTGTTGTATCTGGATGGGCAACAGCTTTTACAGGAACAACTTAGTACTCGTAGAGAGGTGAGATATCTCTGTACTGCTGTTACTATACTCAAAGCTATAGTATGGTTTGCATTATTATGGTTATTAACACAAATCTTTCGTCATCCCACATTTAATGATAACTAGGATTTGAATCCCATATTTAATGTTCCTTGTTTGTTACCCACACATTCACCGTGTGAATTATTGCTTGTATCAGCGTCTATATGAATCCTTCAAGGAAGAACCTGGATTTTTCCAGTTGGCAACAGCCATAACGTCAAACGATCTGGAGGAAATTCAGACATTCTTAGATACTGCTGTGAACGCCAGGTAATAATATTCTTCGTTTAGTTGTACTAAATACTTACATTTGAATTTGATTATAAATCAATGTAGTTATCATCAAAGTTGCTTTTACTCGTTCATAGGTATCTTATCTGTATTAAGGAGATTCATGTCTAGTGCACTTGGCACATAAATCCTTGTTACCTTTACAGTTGCGAGGGATTGATTATTAAAACGCTAAATCGGGATGCTACTTATGAGCCTGCAAAGCGATCCAATAACTGGCTCAAGTTGAAGAAAGACTATATGGACAGGTATTTGGTGTTGTTATTTTCTATAGAAGTCCAATGCGGCTCACTTATGATGGTGATCCATGTTGCTTTCTGCAGTATCGGTGACTCGTTAGATTTAGTTCCCATTGCCGCCTTCCATGGACGAGGAAAACGTGTAGGTGTATATGGAGCCTTTCTTCTTGCTTGTTACGACAACAACAAGGATGAATATCAGACCATTTGCAAGATTGGTGAGTTGTGTTTTTCCTCAAGATATTTCATATTTGTTGTGTTTATTCTCTGGACATTTGCCATGATGCGCTTAGTAATAATTGTCTTCCATAGGCACTGGATTTTCAGAAGCCATGCTTGAAGAACGGTCTACAAGTCTTCGTTCAAAAGTGATTCCAAAGCCGAAGGTTTTGTTGCTTCTTTAGTTTTGCATATCCAAGTACCCTTTAAGCTAAATTATATATGTTTGTTCTGATGTTCATCCATTGGCAGTCGTACTATCGATATGCGGACAATATAAATCCAGATGTGTGGTTTGAGGCAACCGAGGTAATCATAGGTTTCATTAATGGAATCACATATTTTTATTTCTAATCTTTCTTTCAAAGTATTGCATATGTTTCACAAACATGTATGGATGCTTATTGTTTCAGGTTTGGGAAGTTAAAGCAGCGGATTTGACCATTAGTCCTGTTTATTGCGCTGCAATTGGTGCAGTTGATCCTAATAAGGTTACCTTTAAATTCAGATTGTATTTAAGATTAATCAGATAAATTCAGCCACCAACCTAGTTAGGTCTCATCGATGTTCCTACTGTTCTTGACGGTGCATGGCATAATCTTTGTTGTATGCATCTATGTATGGTGATGCTCTGACACCGACAAGAAAAGAGAACTCGATTAGAAGCAGTCTCTGATTGATAGTTGTCTTCCATGATAATTATTTTCTTCTTTTGCTGTTAATGACACAAGTGTTTTTTGTTTCATTATAAAAAGGGCATTTCACTACGATTTCCCCGTTTACTTCGTGTCCGAGAAGATAAAGGTCCGGAGGATGCTTCATCTGCGGAGATGGTGAGGAACCTAATGAGTTTTGTCATTTAGGGGGTGTTTGGTTCACGGAATCTGATGCAGAAATGGATTTTCCATTCTGATTTGTTGCTTGGTAGCTATAAGGAATGGAATGATGATTCCATATTTTAAAAGAAATCTCATTTTTCAAGGAACGTGAATTCCATAGGTAGTAGGGACGGAATTTATTTTCCATCCATAAACACTTACTCATATATACCATATTGACCTGATCCAACCCCACCCACCCCCCCGTCCCACCCAATCCACCCATACCCCAACCACCTTACCTTATCACCAATCTACCCACCCATCAAAATTACCATATCGTTTTTCACCATTATATACCCACCATACCATACCTTATCTGTATCCAAACCTCACTTTCCTACCCTACCTTACCATCGATATACTCACCTATCAAACATATTACATCTCATCCTATCCTTACATTATACACAATCACCCTACTTGTTTTATGAAGAAAAATACAAAAAAAAAAACATATATTTAAAATTTTTTTATCAATAACTTTTTAAAAAAAGTTATTAATAATATATTTTAGTCATTTGTCACAATCATACTCCTATTCCTATGACAAATTTTTAAACCAACTAGAAAACAACAAATGAATTGAATCTGAATTCCATTCATTTCCTGCCAACCAAACACGCTACAGTATTTGGATTTAGACAGATTCCATTCCTTTCACAATTCCGTTCCTTTGACAGATTCCATTCTAGGAATAAACATTCTGCACCAAACGCCGCCTTAGTGTTCTCAAATTTTAAAGAAAAAAACACTTTTTTACATATTACTTTTTTACATATTAGAGTTGAGTTATTATTATTTTTCAATATGCGAGTTTTAGAGATCACTAGTGAACATTGATTACTGGATGGATTAAAACGATGAAAGTTTGTTTTGTTTTGGCCATCATCATTTTCAGGTTGCTGACATGTATAATGCTCAGAAACATACCCAAAGTAACAATAAAGATGATAACGAAGATGAATGAAGATGCTGTTCCTAGGCAAGTCTTGTGCAATCTTTTAAGTAGATGGTGATGGCTTTTTACATTCCAGTTTGTGTAAATTCTTGAAAAAATAGTAGTGTATTATCAGCCATGAAACTTTGGATTATTATTGAACAACAGTTGGAATAGGTTATATCACTTACAGGTGACCTGACTTGTGTTGATTTTTTATTCCATTCTTTCATACAACTGTATAATTCGAACTTCATTGCATACTTCTCTCGAGTTTTCTAATTTTTTTTTCCCGGAATCCCCACATGAGCCGGATTCAATATGCATGCATGTGTGATGCCAGGACACCAGGTACTTGGGTAGTGATGGTCTGCATTTGCATGCATATGGCATAATATAGCATGACTAGAAAGCTGTTTCTTGGAATACAACAGATGATAAATAATTAGTCGTTAAGGATTCAAGAAGCGTTCTCAAATAACGAACGTGAACTGACCTCTTCTAGAGGTGAATCTGTCTTTGCTGAAGGCTTGTCAGTATAGACGACAAGAGAGTTTGCTCTGCTAAACCAATGTGCAATTTTGTCTGCACAAAAGAAATTCAAAGTGGTTACGTCAACGATGAAATAAAGAATCCGAAACATCAATCTCAAACACCAGTCCCATAAGAACCTGAAGTAGACAGATCAAATGCTGAGGTTTGCAGTCGGTTGCCGCAACAAGTGCCTTGATGTGGTTCTTGTTATCTTGACCCCCTTGCCAGATTCCTACCAAAGTACCAAAATTAAGAAGGAAAATTTTAAAAATCCTCTTTTGTTAAAAGTGATTGCTAGTGTATTCACATAAGTATGCTTTTAGCTATTTAACTCAACACCATTAACATTATAAAAAGTATATGTAATAGTTATCGAGCTCTTTGGTAATATATAACCATGTAAAAGTTTTTTTAACGATGTAAATATTTTTCTATAGAGATGAAATATAAAGAACTTAATATAAGTAATATATGTTTGATATTTTATTTTGTTCAAACAAAATGTGATAAACTTGATAATTCCATAAAAAGAAATAGTTAGATGAAGAAAGATAAACAAAGCATTAAAACATCTATAAAACTTGTACCGGTTTCAACCGGTTCAAGAACCAAAAAACGGGACAAAAACCGGACCGGACCAAACCCGTATCACAAATATTGGACCGGTTTTCGGTTATCTTATTACCCTAATTTCGGTTTTCGGTTTTTTTTCGGTCCGGACTTCCACATGCTCGTCCCTAATTAACATCAATGGCAATCAAGCATTAGCTTTAAAAATACATACCAAGCCATGTCTTGCCTGCCTCATCGCAGGTAAAAAAAGTACTCTTCTTTGCCATTCTTTTCTTTTTTCCCCATTTTGATACCATCTTTTTGTTTTACTCTATGAGCATCAATGTTGAGTTATACAAATACATTATGTTATGAAGGGAGACAAAAATAGAGGATATATTGAAGTTTAAACAAGGCCCCAAATGTTTAGGGCCTCCAAACATTTAGTTTATATATATATATATATATATATATATATATATATATATATATATATATATATATATATATATATATATATATATATATATATATATATATATATATATATATATATATATATATATAGAATATGGTTCGTGTGAGTACCTAAAAATGCAGAGTACCGTGAGTACCTGTGAACACACGGGTTTTAGATGTGAACATGCTCCGAAAAAAAGTTTTTTTTTTTAATTTTTTTTTCATATTAATTTAGATACAAATAATATAAGCCTATTCGTAAAAGATTACACACATTCACACTTTCTAGCCTCTTAAAAGTCATGTGAACGTGAAAAAATTCATGTGAACATGCTTAGCTGTGAACATACGTTCACAACAGTGCAGTTCATGTGAACTTGCACGTTTCACATAGTTCTAGTGTGTGTTTAGGTGTGATTTTTTGCAAGTAGTCTTATATTATTAATTTAAACATGATTATGAAAAAAAATTTCAGAAAAAATGGTTTTAATCGAGGTACCTCCGGTACTCCGCAAAACTAGTGGTACTCATTTGAACCCAAATCTATATATATATATATATATATATATATATATATATATATATATATATATATATATATATATATATATATATATATATTTGTTGATACCAATTCATTTAAACATTAATAACTCAAGTTTAATTTCCATTGAAAAGAACCCCCTTGCCCAACACTATGCAGAGGCGCAGAGCTGAAAATCACGTATGAGGTAAAATAATAGGGGACAGGAGCGAAGGGATGATGACAATGGCACAAATAAAAATCAGGAATTGATTTGTGAGGTTACAAGATTGAATGGTGATTAAAGTATCTCCAATTCTTAAAATATAACATAGTACATAATGCATTCAGTGATAATATGTGTGGCAATAGATGTGTACTTGTTTATCCAACCGTGTTTGATGTTTATAAGAAAACTTGAAGGTCCCCATGTTATAATTTTGACATAGGCCCCTGAAATCTATGAGACGGCCTGCCCCTTATGTTTTTCTCCGTTGACATTCTCCAATAAAATCTTGGTTTTCATGGAAGTTCAAAATGCCAGGTGTTTTTATCTTTAGATCTTGTGTATATGCGTGGAATTTTTTCATTGGCCAATAATTAATTAATCTTGAAATAGGAATTACTCAATTGAGATTTTGATGGGTTGGTTGCATTGTTAAAAATTATGGGAACAATAGAACTAAACAAATAATATTGTCATTATAATGCATTTTAAAGAGTCCCATCATTCTAGATTGTCATTCAAAAAGTTGACATGAATCCCCATTCTCATGGATACATAAAGGAGTTGTTTTAAGCTTCATACTTAACAAACCATAGTTAAACTTCCGTCTGTCTTGTATAATGAAATTTGATGGAATAAAAATACTTACAGTGTGTTTAAATTTTTGGATTACATATAGAACGAATTAAAAAGTTAATAGATAGATGGATCATTTCTTTAAATAAATAGTATTTGAGGGATTATTTATGTATTTTTTAAAGACTAAGAACCATTTTCGTAATTCTAAACAAAACGTAGGGACCATATTGTAATGTACTTTGAAAATAATAAGCTAGAATAGGAAAAGCTAACTCAACTACGTAATGTATTCAATTTTTACAAACATGCAACACTTTTTAAAAATAAATCAAGTTTTTTTTTTAGAACTTTTTTTAGTGCGTAGGTTGTAGCATCCAACTGTTTGTGAACTACCTAGGCTAAATACTTTTTCTATATTTAATTTGTAAAATAATTTAGTTCATTTAACCTAAAAAAGGAATCGAATGGAACCAAACATTCATAGAATTTGATTCATTTTAGGTATTCGTTTTGTTTGATAAAAAGATATTTGTGTAAAAAACCTCTAAGTTGAACAATTTTTATGATTAAAAACCCCAATCATTTTTCATTGCACAAAAAACCATCAACCGACAAAATATAATAGATTAGGATATTACTGGTTGTAACCGATTGAAAATCATATGCCACTGTCGACAAGTCATCAGTGACCACTAGAATTTCACCAGAAAAGTAAATTGCAACAAAAAAACACAGATTTGAACAAAGAAATCAATAAGAAATATTATTTTGAATTATAAAACACAGACAAGTGAGTTCGCTGGAAAGAAGGTTCGTCGAGGATGAATGGTTGGTCAGCAGATTGCAACTGATTCATCAGGTTGCAAATCATTATTTTTGAAAAAAATCTCATTGTGATAAATTTTAGTCAGTTGAGTATTTTTTGCACAACAAAAAAAGATTGGAGGTTTTAATCATAAAATTGGCCCAACTTGAGGGTTTTTACACAAATATTCCTTTGATAAATGCTGAAACGACATTGTTTCATCCAATGTTGTGTATCCCAAATTAATTTTATAATCCTTATGGACTTCACGTTTATGTAACCTAGAGGAACTCCATGTTTCATTCGGCTTTGCCTTCCATTGGAAAAATCTATATATAGATGCTATACACTTTAGGATTTGTTGAGATTCAAAAATAATAAACATATTTTAGTTAACAATATTTATATCGATTGCATATTGCCGTCTCGTTGATTTCGGAACCTTACGCTAACTAGGTTCCTAACTCTGAAAATTATAAATAACAATTTGATCATGTTGATATTGATTTTAAATAGGTAATAATTAGGACTGTAAACGGACGACTGTATGTTTATGTTCATTTGTTTAACTTTAGCCGAACATTAAATGAACACGAACATAAAAGAACAAGAGATTTTCTGTTCGTGTTCGTTCGTTAATGAATTGGTTTTGTTTGTGTCTTCGTTCGACAGATAATCGCATAAACAAACAGTAAATGAACGTTAAACGAACGAATATAAATGAACAATCAAATCAATACAAACGAACACAATTGAACATAAATGAACACAATCGAACGAACCCGCTGATTTAAAACAAAACTCATAACATATGATTCATAATTTTCAAGTTACGTTAACACATTTATAAGTTTTATAAATTACTTCAAACTACTACGATAATAGTAAAAATAATGTGTTAGACTTCAAATTTCGATCATGTGGAATTTATTTTGTAATAATTAGTTAGTTTTATTTCCATGTAATTTATTTTTCGTATTTCCTTTTGTTTGTAATTTACTTTAGTAGATTTAGAAGTTTAGGGGGCTGTTTTGTAATTCTCTAAAAGTTGAATTTATGAAACCCACCTAGGGTTTTCCACAAGATTTGACCTTATTCTGAAATAGCAAAAAACGGCCGCTGCTTTCTTTGAAATTATTCTCTCAATATTCATATCGATAATAAAGTGTTAACATTCTTATTGTGTTGGATTTTGTGCTGAAATCATCGTATTGAGTGCTGATTATAACTGGGACGATTTACAACAATTGGTATCAGAGCCGGAGGAGAGGATTTCAACTGATTCAAAATTTTTTTTCTTCTTTGGCGTTCTTTGTGTTCTTCATCATATTTCACGGTTTGATCTTCAATCCCCACTAAATATTCTGTTTTTGTGATTTTATCTGTTTTATAATCATCTAATATTCCTCTTATACTGATTTCGAGCCGTTCTTGTTCAATCTTTACATGTTTTAATCGATTATTTGCTGAAATATATATTCGGATATTTGGGTTTTTATTCTCGGTTTTGGTTCAAAATTTCCAGTTTTTTAGGTGTTTTGGTAAATAGTTATTCACAAAACGTGTTTTAAAAATTAATCTAAACATTTAGAAATTATTTTCAGGCTTTAAACTGCATTTTAATATATCTTGAAAATCTGGAATTATTTCAAGTGTTAAAATTCGGATCACAACTCGGATCATTTTTCGGACCAAGTCTCGGACACATCCGAAATTCGGGCCATCCAAAATTTTGTTAAAACATTTTCTGGTGCTTAAAATTACTTGTTCTTCATTTTTAACATTTTTGAAAACCAACTCGGACCATCCGAAATTCGGATCATCAACTGAATTCGGATCACCAGAGTTGCATTTTTTCTAAGTTCCCATCCGAGATAATACTGTTCATTCGAATTTCGATCCACCCGAGTTTCCTTCCATCCGAGTTTCATTTCACCAGACTTACTGTCTTTCATCCGAAATTCATCCATCCGAGTTCTGTTCATCCGAGATACTGTTCATCAGAGATACTGTTCATCCGAAATACTGTTGATCCGAGTTACTGTTCACCCGAATTTGGCTCATCCGAAATTCGGTTCCAGTTCATCCAAAATTCAGTTTCCACTTCAAAAGATCTTACCTTTTTAATCAGCACTATTCATCATGTCTAGAGAAGCCCTTGTTCTTGGATCAGAGAACAGACCACCTGTTTTCTATCCCGATGAGTACAAATAATGGAAGTAGCGGTTTCTGAAATTCCTTGGCATGCAATCCATGGGAAATCTGCTACTTCAAATTTTAACAGAATGACCGGTTGTCTATTATCGGGAATTACCTGCAAGGTCAGATGCTGATCCTCCAGTCCCAGCATCAAGGACTGTTCGTGAACCTTCTACAGAAGCAGAGAAGGATAGACAACAAGCTAACAAAAGGGCAAAGTATTTCATTTACCAAGCCCTTCCTGAAATCTTGGTTGGAGTTGACAGCAAGATGTCAGCTAAAGAAATGTGGGATGAATTAGAGGTACAAATGCTTGGGGCAGATCTAGATGATAGGGCCAAGATTGAAGAAGCCAAGGCCAAGTTTACTGAGTTCCGAGCCAAAGATGGGGAGTCTCTTCAGGGTACCTTCACAAGATTCTGTGCAGTTCTTAGTGAGTTGAACAAATGCACATCAAGAAGGATAAAGATGACATCAATATCCAATTATTTTCTTCTTTGGCTCCAGAATGGAAAATTGCAAGTCGAGCTACCAGACGAGTTCTAGACATTCCTAATGTCTCAATTAATGTGGTATTCATGGAACTCAAGAAATATCAAGGTGATGTTGACCAACAGAAACAGATGGCGAACACGTTGGCATCCCTGTTATTATCATCCAACCATAGCACCAAACCCACTGATTCTTTAGCTCTATTCTCCACCAAGACACTATTCACTGCACCACCACCCAACTCAAGGTTCCTCATCATCTCAATGCAGATATGCATCACCACCGCATGAGCCATATGATGAAGAAGAGACAACCATACAAGAACAAATTGCCTTATGGTCTAATCGTCTTCAACAAAGACGTTTTTCTCAAAACAAGACAAACGACCAACTTCGTTATGACACTGGCCCTCGGAGGTATCCTGAGTACAGAAGGGATGAGATGCGAGATGAGAGGAGAGATGATTGGAGATGAGATGATAGGAACGATCGGGGACACGATGACTGGAATCGTAATGATCGAGATGATAGGAGGTATGATGATATGAGGTATGATGAGAGGAGAGATGACAGAATAGAAAGACGTGATGACAGAAGAGACTATCGAGATGATCGCCGTTATGAAAGGCGTGACGATAGACGTGATGATTGAAGAGACGATAGGAGAGATTACAATCGTCAGGATGATAGACGTGATGATAGCCGCGAACCCCGCCGAGCTGACAAACGGCCGGCTGAGAGAAGAGACGATAAGCCTAGAGCGGATGAGCCTAAGGCAAATGATGAGCGTCTGTGCTACAAATGTGCGAAACCGACCCACTTTGCTCGGGAATGTAAAAATCAGTTTGAGCGGTATATCGAGTATTATGAGAGGAAGCTGGAAGCTCTGAAGAAACGGTCTGATGCTATGGCCCTTGTTGCTCAAGAAGACTATTGGGATGACGCTGACGCTGACGCTGACGCTGACTCTGACGAGGAAGAGGATAGGGGCAGAAATTTCTACATGGTTGACCGAATTGGACTGGCTGATTATGTGACTACTTCTGATTCAGAATCAGACACGACTGTCGAGGGGGAGTCAAAGCAAGATCATAACCAGTCTGCTGACCAAGTCCGGGGATTCCGAATGCTCCACGTCAGATTCAGAGGCACACGAGGTACATTCCTTTTACATTCATGAGTCTGTAAATAATTTATCTGTACAAAATGAATGTAAGTTGCACACACAAATACTTGAGCTAGAAGCTAGGTTTAATGCTGAAAAAGAAAAGTGTGTCAAGGCTGAACATCTAGCCCAATCCTTAAAAGAAAATATGATGTATATGAAAAGAAGTGGCTAAATAATCATGAAGTGATAAAGAAAATGATAAGTGAAAAAGTAGATGTTGAGGATAGGAATAATTACCTTGAGAGTTGCATGGATAAAATCACTGACGAAAAGAACTCTTTAAAATCTGAAATATCTGTTCTTTCAAAACGCTTAGAGTCTGTAAGCATGGAAAACATAGACAATTTGGAAAAATACAAAATGATAGAAGAATAGAGAATAGGTTTGTAATCATGTATAAAGACCCTAGATGATGAACTTTTAAAACAGGGTCAAACTATTCATCCAAACCAACCCAAAGAGACTAGGTTTTATCATTCCAAACAAGGAATTGGTTTTAAAAATCCTAAGCATTTGGAAAAGGTTCAAAAAGTTTTACCTCTTTTTTATGATATGAGATATATGGGTGCTGGACTTAAGTCTTTCATTTACCAAACATCAGAAGAAGTTTTAACCCAAGAGGATGAGAAACGAAGTGAAAACAAAGAAAAAGAAATGCCTTTTAAATATGACGAACTAAGTGAGAGTTATCCCTATAGAGTACCTACTCTAGACGAGGACCTCTTGTCTAGCTATTCATCGACTGAATTGAACGCAAGACCTGTCAAACCAATCCCGCATCTTTACATTCCTACAAAAGTTCTTCAACATAAAATAAAAGTTTTAGAAAAGGAGTTAAAGTCAACTCAAAAGAAAGCTCTTGATTATCAAGAAGCTCTTATCAAGAGTGAGGAAAAATTGGCAAGTCAAAGTTTTTAACAAAATGTAGAATTAATCATCTACAAAGAAAAGTTTGACATGATTTCAGAAAGTGTAATTTCTCATTTAAAAGATTCAAAAGTTTCTCATCCTACAAAAGTCCATGTCACATCATCTGAAAAAGGTAAAGCCAAGGTTGAAGTTTCTTCTGTCAGTTGTGAAGGTGAGTACTCCAAAACTTCCGAAGCTGAGGTTTCAAAGAAGACTCAGAGTCAATTTAAGTCTTCCAAGAAACCCACTCACCAAGGAAGTTTTTCAAAGTCTAGGTCTTCCATACGTACTGACTCTCATCGTTTGTTTCTACAGATCATGTGAGAAGAGTGCCAAAAACAACCATGCAAGACTTTTCGAGTTTTTTTTTTGGTGAAGAAGGCTGCCAGATGATTTTGTTTCTAGAGATAAGATGCATGTATTCTATGAAAACAATGTCTGTAATGATGTATTGAATTCTGTTTCATGTTTAAAGTATTCATTTGGTGACTTGTTTAAATTATGTCCAACTCGTTTTAGACGTCAAGTACCTGTAATGAATGTTTTCGTGCCTTATCCTGCTAAAAGAATTCAGAAAAAGAAAACAAAAAATAATGCATCATCGACCATAACAAAACTTGAAACTTGTACTTTGCCTAGGCCCAAACCAAAAGCAAATGTAAAGCAGGTTTCAAAAAGTCCAAAACCAAAGACAATTTGATCGCCTAAGGTTCCAAAGTCTATTAAATCCAAACATAAATGGATTCCAAAAGGCTCTGCATTTAGTCCACACATAACTGCTAAATGGGTTCCTAAGACTTTACACGTGCCATATTCTTCTGGAACACCTAACCCAAAAGGGCCTATCCTAAGATGGGTACCCAAAGTTGTGTGATTTTAATGTAGATGGTTCTTGGTTACTTCAGATCAAGACCCGCACTTCAATGATTTGGATTCTAGTTATCTTAGACTAGGACCCGTTCTTCTGCTTTTCGGTTGTGCTTAACCCGACATGTTTGGCTTCTGTGCACTCAGCTCAGGACCTGATCTTAGCTCTTAATGTTTTCTGAACAACTCGGTTCAGAACACGGTTTGCATGTTAATTCCGATGGATTTGTTTAATGCCTATAGATTTTCATTGTATGCAATTTTCTTTTCAGGAAAAATCCATCTAGTATATGGATTCGGGTTGCTCAAAGCACATGACTGGGAGGAGAGAGTTACTGTCTAACATAGTAGAACAATATTGTGGGACAGTCAAGTTCGGGAATAATAATCAAGCTCATATCAAAGGATACGTGGATTTGGTCTTAAACAATCTAGTCATCAAGGATGTTGACTATGTTGAGGGGTTATCTCATAACTTATTTAGCATAGGACAACTCTGCGATAAAGGGCTAGAGGTTATATTTAGGACTAAGAACTGTAGTGTTAAGAGTATTGATGGAAAATAAATTTTATCCGGTTCCCGAAACTCTAACCTTTACACCATAGATGTAGCCAATCTTATGGTTAAGGATAGCATATGACTACTATCAAAAGCCTCATCAAAAGACTTTTGGTTATGACACCGAAGGTTATCCCATCTGAACTTTGACAGTATAATCAAGCTGGCTTCGAAACAACTGGTTAAAGGACTCCCAGAATTACAATATGAAAAGGACCATCTGTGTGGAGCGTGTGAGAAAGGAAAAATGAAAAGATCATCTCACAAGTCAAAACCCGAACCATAAACAAAAAGAGTATTGGAGTTACTTCACATGGATTTATGCGGCCCCATGCGAACACAAAACATAAATGGGAAGCGATACGTGTTGGTTATCGTTAATGACTTCTTGCGATACACCTGAGTTAAATTCTTGCGATCCAAGGATGAGACAGCTAAAGAAATCATAGACTTCATAAAGAGTGTCGAAACCCAACAACAGCTGTCTGTACAATCAATCCGATCTGACAACGACACAGAATTCAAGAACTCGGTAGTAGAGAGCTTCCTTCGATCCAAAGGGATTGATCATCAGTTTTCTGCTACGAGAACACCTCAACAAAATGGAATCATTGATAGGCGTAACCGTACCCTCGTGGAAGCTGCTCGCATAATGCTAACATACTCAAATCTACCTCCGTTCTTGTGGGCCGAAGCCGTGTCAACAGCTTGCTACATGCAACATCGCTCCATAATCCATAAGCACTTTAATAAAACTCCTTACCAACTCTTTTTGAATAAAGTTCCGTTTATCAAGTACTGACGTGTATTTGGTTGCAGGTGCTATGTGCTTAACGACAAGGACAACCTCGGGAAGTTCAACAAGGAGGCGGATGAAGCGATCTTCATTGGATACTCATCCAATTCGAAGGCATATCGCGCATACAATACTCGCACCAGGACAATCAATAAGAGTGTGCATGTCACATACGATGAAATTGCTGAACTGGCTCCCGAAGTTGACCAATCAGGACCACGCATTACACCAATGCCTGGAGACTCATCACAAACTTCTTCTTTTTCTCCTTCTGACTTAGTTAATTTATTTGATCCGTTTTATGTAGAATTTTTTGGTTCTAGTGATAATTCTTCTAATATTTCTTCTTCTGTAGTTAACACATCTGTCAGGATCTAAAACTTAATGAAAATTATGAATAACCAAGATTAACTGATTTGAATTTATCAGAGTATAAATCAATAATCTTGCTTTGAATCAAAGTTTAATTAAGAAGTTTGCGGAATAACACTTAATTATTTTAACAAAAACTTTCAGAATCAATAATAGCATAAAACATAAGAAGTAATCAAGACTGTTTGTATTGCTGAATTCAATGATTACAATCACCTCTAATCTGTTTTGATTAGACGAAGAACACAAACTGTTCTTAGGGTTTTACAACCTTAGAGGCTTAAGAAAACTTGAACAATAAAGCAATTACAGACTCAAAATATGCAGAAAACTCTTATTCTATGCGTATATCTTCTATACAATCTTCTGTCTATTTATATTGCTTTATGGACGTGTTTCCTTGAAGGACTATGACTTCTCTGATAGTAGATATGCTGGAATCTTCTTGTAGATATCTTCCCTGAAAATCAGCACATTCTGTTTATGAAACTGTTGAGCAGCTTGAATGACTTGGCAGCATGAACTGAGCAGCTTGAGTTATTTTGCTCTGGCAGCTTGAACTTTTATACTGGCAGCTCGAGTTTCTTCAACTAGCAGCATGAACTTTGTACTTACACAGAAATTCTACTAACAGTCTGAGAAGTCTAAACTAACAGCTTGAGTATACTTAAACTATTTCCCAACAATCTCCCCCTAACTTAAATTCTTTATACAAGACTTTAAGTTCTATACAAATAAGGAAATGAAAAAGTAAACTGTTATTTACAAACCAAGGCTTTCAAAAACTTACAATTGTGCAAGCTTCTGATCTATAGCCTTCAAAAATTCTCTCTTCATCTCTTCTTTATCACAAGATATCCTAACTGATTTTATTTGTAGCAGCATATCTTTTGAAAAATTATAAAACTCGAGATTGAAGAAAATACCAAATCCATCTTTGAATTGAATTCTGTAGGTTCTGGATTTGACAAAAATATGTACTTCCTTGATCTGCTTCCCTTTCTTCTCAGCATCTTTTCTTGCAAATTCAGCATCAGCAACTGAACTTAGATCTCTGATGAGTTGTTTTACTTGTGGAAGATCAGATCTGTCTTGAGAAACAGACCCTATGTGGTACATCTTTATTAGTTCATCCCTGGTCAGCTTATGGACCATCTGCCAGAATGTATCATACTCCTCTTCTGGTCCAGATTCTCTCCTTATCACAAACTTGACCCTTATATTTCTTTCATCCAGAGACCTGGCAAACCAGTAGTTGATTTATGGCTTTGTGAAGTCATGTTGATCAATCAACTTTTCTATTTCCATAGCTTTTTGCAAATGGTGCTGAAAGATCACCCTCTTAACAGATGATGGAACAGAAACAGTAGGTTGATCAGTGGGAGCAGGTGCACTGGCAGCTTCAGTTTGGACTGGTTTTGTTGATGGTTGGACTGATTGGGACGGTTGAACTTTTGGTACTGGCTGAACTGCTGAAGAGACTCTTGTTTTCTTTCTTTTCTCCATTTCTTTATCATGTATTTCCTGCAGCCTTTCAGTACTCATGGACTGAGCAATTTTCTTTGGAATGTCTGCTGCAACGGCAAAATTGATCAAGAATCTTCTATTTTCAGCCTTGGTATGCCCAGTTGGCATCTTCCTCTTCCTTTCACCTTGCTTGACCACAAACCCTCTTAGGTAATCTCCTAAGGTTTCATCATCTTGCATTGGGGCATGGGTTTGCTGGTCTAAGGCCTGATCTTGTTCTTCTGCTAATTTTCTGGCAATCTCAGCATCAAAGGCAATCTGGGCTTCTCTGGAAGAAAATTTGTGCTTTGGAGACTCAATGAGAATACCCTTGCCCTTATCTTTTATAGCAGAAGATGTAGGTTGAACTGAACTGGATGGAGCTTGAATGCCTTCTCTTATAACAACTCCAGTTGCTCTTGTAGAAGCAGCTTGAGTTTCTAGGCTAACAGCTTGAGAAGCTGTTGGGACTGCTAGCCTAGAAGATGAAGCTGTTAATGCTGCTTGGACTGTTGGAGTTGGAGCTGCTTGGACTGGTTGAGGAACTTCCTGATTCTCCCCCTTTTTGGAAGCATTGGTTTGGTCAGAAGGACCTACAACCTTTGCCACATGGGTTTGAATCAACTGCTCTAGTTTGATGAGCTTATTTCCACAAAGAGTAAACCCTTTGTGTAGATTAGCCAGTTTCTGATTGTGAGCAGCTTCTGCCTGTTTGAGTGCATGAATTTGTGCCCCCTGTGTAGCAATGATGGACATTTGGTATTCCAACATTGTTACAACAGGTTTCAGCTTTGGATCCGTTAAGAGCATCAGTTGCAGACTAGTCTCAAGATCAGATAACACCAGGGGTGTTTGTGGTCTATCACTGACATTAACACCAGAAGTAGAAACCTCTGGGCCCCTCTTTTCTTGGTACTGGGGACTTCCAGCTCGTGTTTGCACACTTGCTGTTGCCATGGGTGTGGTCTTAGAGATGTTGGCCCTGTCCTGTGCCTCTTGTGCAGAGACATCAGTAGTGCCAGCCACAGAACCCATATGATCAGTCTCAGAAGAGATGTTCACCTCCTGATTGAGGTTGGGAGTGTCCTCAATTGGTTCCCTTTGGATATTCTGTGCAGAAGGATCCTCCTGCACAGGGATATATGGCTCTTGTCTAAGGGAGGAGGAGGAAGGAGCTCCTCGTCCCCTTTTCCTTTTATTTAAGTATTGTAGTGGGCGTGTGGGCTGTACAAAAGGATCAGTGGGAATATCTGTATCATGAGGAGTGGGTTGGGGTCCTGGGGTTGAAGCAGTAATGTTAGGCTGTGTCTGCTCAGGCCCCTCTCCTCTGTTTCTTGTGATGATGTTCATCATTGCAGAGGGCAATGGAGCATCAATGCTAACAAAATTGGCACTTGGCTTTATCAGCCTTTTGATTGAAGATAGTGAGTGCTTATGGGAAACATATATCCTCTTATGTAAATTTGAAGCAGTGCAGGTGTGTGCAATTATTTTTGCCAAAAATCGAGGATACATCAAAAATTTCCCATGCTTCAAGGAATGATGCCTTAACATTCCTTGAAAGATCATATTTGAAAAATTGAACTGTTGGCCAGTAGAAAAGCACACTAAGGCAGTGGCAATATTTGAAGAAAATTCGGACCAACCAGTTCTTTTGGGGCTTAAACATTGTTGAATAATATGCACAAGGTATTTCCATTTAGGAGAAAAGTGTGCTTTCAAGAAAGTAAAAGAATCAGCAGGGCCCCTATATCCGATATTTTGAAGACCAAAGTGTAAAGCAGTAAGAGATAGGTCTTTTATACCTGTGACATCTTGAAGATGCAGATGATGTCTGATGGACTCCTCGGTGATATTGATGGTAGTACCATCGATTTTGGAAGTCAGGGTAGGCACTCCATTGATGGTTTGAACATAGGCATGATTCCAGAATTGCTCAATATGAGATATGTATATAGTGGGGTTGATATTGAGGGCATAGTGGATATGGGAGTGCCTGAGGAAGTCCATCATCTCATGGAACGGTTCAAGGTCAGTGTGTTTCAGGGTGTATGGGAGGCAGTTGTGTTCTTTTACGAACTCCATTGATCAAGAAACGACGGCTTAGGGTTTAGGGTTTGAAGAGAATGTGTGCATCGTTCAGAGAGAAAGCAGAAGGCCGTGGAAGAAGAATATGTAACTGGTAGTTACAACTGAACGAAACTGGGACCTTTAAAGGTTTCGAAAAGGTTAGGTCCCGCGCACACATTTGGGAAGTTACCTAAATACCCTGCACACTTTGACAGATCAAGTGAAAATAACTAGCAGTCCGAGAAAATGAA